>CM049828.1:26753395-27035895 GCA_027422435.1 Schizopygopsis pylzovi | reverse complement strand
AGTGGGCTGTGGCATCCAGGCGCACATCAGGGACTGGAATTGGAGCAGCGGGTCCTTTTCTCCTCTTTTCCTCATACTCACCAGCAATTGTGGAACAGGGGCGACCTTTCTTGCGCTCCAGGCTCTTTCCACTTTTGCATAGGGCTTCAGCAATGTAGGATTTGAAGGTATACAGCTTCATATGTTCATTCTTTCTCATGCCAGTACCTTCACAATCTCTTCGGTAGAGCAGCCATGTGGTCACGATGATCATATCCAGAAGGTGGAACACCAGCCGGTGGTATCACTTCTTTGATCTGATTTTGATCCGATACAGTGCAAGCAGTGAGTCAAGAAGATCCACCCCACCCATATTCTTGTTGTATTCTTTCACCACAGCAGGGCAGGGGACTTTGGTGATCATCTTTTGCTTGCGATCCCACCTGTCAACCTCGGTGACTGGGTGGGCTCCAGTGTAATCACTGAGAAGGGTCACTGAGCGATTATCGTACCACTTTACAGCATACAAGGTGGTTTCTCTCACCATGGCCATCTTCTGTTCAAAAGATCCACGTCCTGCTCTTTTCAGCTCAGCATCGCACATCAAGTTGACACCTGGTAGTCTGTTGCCACGAACAGTACCAGTGCAGTGAATTCCCTGCTGAGCCAGTGTAAGCACAAGAGGGACACTCGTAAACCAGTTGTCGAAAAAAACCTTGTAGTTCTTATGCTTGGGTATAGGCTGGGCCAGGCGGAGGACAACGTTGCCACTTGCTCCCACATCTGCTAGCTCAGGGGGTTGTACAACTCTCCCTGTGTAGATTTCCAAGTTGTACGGGACACCATCAGAGCCAGCCAAGACCAGAATCTTGTAGCCCCATTTCTTTGGTTTTGATGGCAGATATTGATTCAGTCTCTCTTCATTGTTATTGAAGTGCAGGTGTTTTCTGATGGCCTCCCATCTATCCAGTGTCATGGTGTCAGCTACTTGGGATACTCTGCAGGCTTTGTTCCAAAACATGCGGGTGCCTGGTAAACCAAACAATGACATGTACACCACAATCCCCAGGAACTGCTCCAATTATTTTATGGTGAGGTTAAGCGGCTTGTTTGCATCACATTGTATTGCATACAGGTCCTGCCATTCTGGGTAAGCATTGAAGTGTGCATTGTGAGGTGTTCTCCATCGGGGTAGGCGTGGAACATCAACCTCTTCTACATCATCTTCATCTTCATCCTCAGACTCTGTGTCATTGTCAAGAGACAGGCATTCTCCTAAAAAAGACAGCAGGAAGCATGTTTGTCATATACCCTTCATCATACAATGACATGCATGCAAACAAACACACACACATGTACGCACACACACACATGATACTTTGCTGACTGACCCCTAACTGACCCCTGACCTCCAAACTGTCTCTCAAACCTGATTCAGGGATCCAGTCTTCATGACTCTCCTCAACCTCACTGTCCTCATTTTCACTCTCCTCAAGCTCACTGTCCTCACTGTCAGAAGGAATGACCCTAACTGCTCGATCATGTTCCTTCCGCCCGTAAAATTGTCTTGTGTCCATTTCCTGTAAGTATCAGTAGATAGAAAAAACATTGATCATGAAAAATGCATATCTTAATGCTGACTGTTCAATGTAATTTGTACACATTATGTGTGTACTGTTAATAAAGAAGAGAGATAAAGTTTGCCAGAAAACACTACTCATTTAGCCAGATTATGAGATGATAGGCACCATCATCTCTGTGGCAACATAATAATAATAATAATAATAATAATAACATAAATTGCACATATATGATGCATTCACAGAGCTTCCCAGGAGGACTTGAATGCACCATGTGGTCCTAATTTTGCATTCGATCACATCTCCCCAATTTAGCATATTGCCCGAAAAAAAAGTGGTCTAACTGCACAGTGTTGCCCTGAGGCAACAAACAAGAAAACACAGTTTTAGTATATAAATAAAATCAAAATGTGTCTTTAAACAATCAAACATACTTTATACATTATTTGTACCTTTGCTGTATTACGCTTGTGCGCCATGGACGAACGTGCATTGTAAAATGAATGGATGGATGATTCAGCTGCGGGCGCCATCTTCTGGAGATTCTCTAGCCGTTGAGTGTACATCGGTCATATACTCGTTATTGCTTTGCATTGTGGGATTGAATGAGTGCACTCGAGAATGTCCAGTATGGTTTCGGACACCACAAAAAATGTCTGTCCCCTGTATAGGGGGCGATTTCGGATACAGCCTAGAACATTCTAGATATTGCATAGCAAATCCTTGGCAACCACCCAGAACACTCTAGCAATCGCATAACCATGGCAACCATCTAGAACATTCTAGAGATTGCATATCAACGCCTTTGCAACCACTCAGAACACTCTCACATAACACTGACAACATCTAGAACATTATAGATATTGCATAGCAACACCTTGGCAACCGCCCAGAACACTCTAGCGATCACATAACTTTGGCAATCATCAAAAACAGTCTAGAGATTGCATAGTAATACCCCAGCAACAACACAGAACACCCTAGAAACAGCATAGCAACACCCTGGAAGCCACCCAAAACTCCCTAGCAACTGCATAATAATACCCTGACAACCACCCAGAACGTCAACCACAAAGCAATGCCCTGGCAGTCACACAGATCGCTTTAGCTTTGTGGCTGCAAGTACTCCAGGGGAAGCACCATTTACTTTTTCATCAGAAAATGGAAAAATCTAGTTTGGAAATATTTTCTCATTGCAACCCAGTTTTACACAGTATAGCGGATCGGCTTGACTCCTCATGGTGAAGCGCTCAGCTTTTCAAAACATCCCATAATCAACTGAAGAAACACAAAGCACTCATCGCTGTCCAGATCACTACAGTAATACAGTGCCAGCCTGCATTATTTGAATAGGTGGAGGGTAACGAGCGTTATACGATGGGTGACTATAGCATCTAAACCCATAGGTTAAATGTTGAGTGGGCAGATGAGAGTGTGATGAGAGAAGAACGGGTGAGATGAACGTTTGAGTCAGTGAAGAAACACTCAATCAGAGCTTTGAAGGAGAGCGGAAGATCAGAGATTTACAGACAACAGAAATTCCCCCGTTATTCATGTCAGAGAGAGAAAGAGTGAGAGATAGAGAGTCAAAAAGAGGGGTAGCAACAAAGAATGAGATGTGGAGGGGCACTCGAGCAGAAAGCCGACGTTAAGAGTTAACACGAAGTGTGACTGGTTGGTTGGTCATATCGATCCAGAGCTACAGAGGCTGATTTGACTCATTCTCCTGCATGGGAACAGAAGAACAGATTCCTCCAGTTCAGTTCATCTGATTCAATCATTTACAGCATGATAAAGTTCACATGTAGAAAAAGAAAGATGAAAAAATTTGACAAAACTGGCTGCTCTTTATTGGTAAGATTGGTAAAAATTAAGGAAGGTACTTGCCACCTGCTAGTACACAAGCATTGTTAGATGAATTTCACAAAGCTTGTCAAGAACATTTTTGGGTCATATTTCACCTAGAATATTTTTGGATAATGTTTTTTCCACTTTTTTTCAAATTTTTCATATTTTTAGAACAATTCATATACAAAATCCGAGAAATTATTTAAAAGTTGCTTTCTCATATAAAATACTATACAACTTGTACAGTATTGATATATCATGATAGCAAGTGATTCATTTACATTTGAAATATATAGTCATGAGAATTTGGTGAGAAAATATTTTAATTATGAAATAGTATCAAACGTCTTAACCCTAAAACAGTCAAGAGTGAAAAAAGATCTGCAAAAAAATTATTTCATGTCAATTTTTTGATATCATCTGGACTTAAGTAAAACATATTCAAAATATTTTTTGTAATATTTGATATAATTTAGTATTTTATGTGCTGTATCTCCTAGGTCACATTGTCTGTTTAGGGTATAAAAAACGGCCCAAGTCATCAATAATTCTATGATTTATTTACCCATAAGAACCCACGGTGACATGGGTGTCACAGACACTGGTGATTATCTGGAACGGTCTTTTAAAGCATTATCCCTCACTTTCAACTCAGGAAGTCCCTAAGTGTCATAAGAAACACCCAGGTTCAGTCATGTGACAATGTGTGCATTTTTTGTTGCCATGGCAACATTTCCAAAATGGTGTTCTGTCTGGTTGGCACATGTTGCAGTGTCAGCATTTTTTAAAACGCTTGTTTTTGTTACTTAAGGTATGTTTCAACCCATGCAATAATTCTAATATTTTAATAACATATCCTAGATTACTCTTAACCTGATTTTAATACACTTTTTGAACAAATGGATATAAAATAAGTTACATAGATATTGCGGTGACATATATGTAACATCAGGCTGTTAACCTTGTAAAAATAAGTGAAATTTTTAAGTGACGTATTTGCAGAGCCGATCCTAGACTTCTGGGGGCCCTACACAAAACTGTATCACCTGGGGGGGGGGGGGGGGGGGGGGGGTTGTCGAGTGGCTACGAACGAATGAATGAAACGCATCTGTCTGTGTTTCATTCCATCTCGAATCACTCTCCCGAATAGCGCTCGAGAAACGTCTCTTCCGCGGCTCACTATGCTTTCAATCCGTTTAGTCTCAAGCAAGAGACTTTACGACATTCACGTTACATGATTTGAATGTTTTTCATTTAAAAAGGGCAACAGTGCCGCATTCCAATACATTATCATTCACGTTTTCACAGCCGCTGGCCAAATTACGCAAAACTAAACTAAAATGAAATCATCTTTGAGAGCCAGGGGGCCCCATGGTGTTTCGGGGCCCTACGCGGCTTGCGTATTCTGCATATAGGGAGGATCGGCTCTGCATATTTGTCACATTAAAAGGATAGTTCACAAAAAAAATGTACATGTGATGTTTATCTGCTTACCGCAAGGGCATCCAAGATTGACTTTGTTTTTTCAGTAGAACACATATGAAGATTTTTAACTCAAACTGTTGCAGTCTGTCGGTCATATAATGGCAGTCAATGGTACTCACGCCTTTGAGAGACAAAAAACATACACTGACAAAACCAAATTAAACCCTGTGGCTCGTGACGATACATTGAGGATAAAGACACGAAACGATCTTTCTGTGCAAGAAACTGAACATTATTTATATATTGTTTTACCTCTGATCCGCCGCACGGATATCGTCAGGAGCCACAGGGTTTAATTTGGTTTTGTCTGTGTATGTCTTTTTGTCTCTCAAAGCCGTGAGTGCCATTGACTGCCTTCATATTTTAACAAATCTACATGCACGTTTAACATGTTGACCTCCAGTGTAAGGTAGTTGTTTATTTTTATTCAGTTCGCACATTTTCGAGTTTGTTCATTTCTGGTTAAACCTGAAAATGTAGAATTTTGATATGCTACAAAAGAGTTGTTGTAAAACTTAATGGCACAGTTATGTGGTTTTGAAATATGTTGTGGCAAAGCAAATAAAATACTGTATTACTTCTGAAAAAGGTTTTTGTTTTATCTTCCCAGAAAAGTAATAATTTTGATATATATTGTGGAAGAGCAAATAAACAGAAAAACTTTTATATATATATATTTTTTTTTATTGAGAAATAAACGCCCAATGTATCATATATGTAGCATGAAGAAAATATCATAAACGCCAAATGTGTCATATGTAACATTACAGATATTTCACAAGGAGGGGTTGTATTTCAAAAACAACTGCAGAAACATGTTATAAGTCGTCCGTTTGGTTTGTTTTATATGCCCCATAATTATGCTATAAGGAGAAATTGGTCCGGGTTTACAAACAAATATGGATTATTCGAAATATGCTGGAAGTATGACATGTCTAAGTGTCCTAAAATTGAGGCATAGACAATTTTTGTATTTTTAGATTTTTAACTGTCTCATCTTTATCCTCAGGAGTGGGCAATTCTAACCATTGGGGTCCACTGTCCTGCACAGTTTAGCGCCATCCCTAAACAATCATATAATGGCATTTATGTAATAAAATATCATTTTTGATGTATCCTGAGATTTTTCAGATGTGTTTGATCGGTGTTGAAGCTAAACTCTGCAGGATGGCGGCCCTCCAGGAGCAGGGTTGGAGACCCCTGCCATAAAATGAGCTGTGAAACTCAGCAAGAGAAAAATCTAGTTAAACATGCAAATATGTAGTCAACTAAATGTAATATTATCCGTTTTACATGCAAATATTAACATTTGCACATTTTATTTTACTAAAAATAAATAGAAAGGGGACTGTGTACGGGAGCAAGGAAGGCCTATAAGGCTCTCCCATAAGGGCCCCGGGCCCTAGAATACGATTTCTACTGAGGGGGATCTGCTTTCCTTGATGCGATTTATAACCCCCATCCACCCCCCTTCTCTGAGAGATGTTGTTATCAAGGGGCTCCCCCTTGTATGTTCTGTGACTTCTGTGTATTTTCTACACCCCTCGCACCCCACTCAACCACCAAGAGTCTCCTACAAGAGACTAAAGGATATGTATCTCGTGGTACACTTTTGGTTGAAGTCTTAAAAACTATTTGAAATAAAGCAATGGAAAAAACAACAACAAAACATACAAAAAAACTTCTTGACTTTCATTGTCAAGATTTATTTATAAAATGAAATGGAGCATTCTGATATTTTAATATTTCACTGTTTGCAACTTCATAAAGGGAAATAACCAGATCACTTGTTCATTTTCTTATAACTTCTCCGTTTAAAATTCATCGATCTGACTATGTTTACTGTAAGTATACTGTAGCAAAAAAAGTTATGAACTTATCAATCACAGCCCACACAAATACATTACATATTCATGTATGATTAAGTAGGCTGATATGGATTTCTATATTAGTCTACATTTGTACACAGGAATATTAATATAGGCTATATCTGATCCGCCTGGACACGATGTTTTGGTTATGCCTGAAGTATACGCTCTGAATTATTCCCTTATATAGGCATACTTCACCTCTGAGAACATTTGCCTACATGTGGGATATTAAACTAGCGATGATACCAGTAGGCTTTGATTCTGATATTGGCCAGAGATCATAACGCTCATGTTAGGAATTAAATGAGTAACACACGAACATGCTCATGTTACGTGTGGTTAGTGTGACTCGATTGTGAAAGTTACATTACTGCAGTCAAGAGTTTTACATTGAGTAGGTGTAAACAAATTTGCTTGCAAAGCCTCATGGGACGTACAATCGCCTCTCTCAGCGTGAAATAGAAAACATTCTCAGAAATCAGAAATTTCCCAAAATTCAACACAAACACAAAACAAATTGATATGTTCCATCAATCAGCTAATATAGTTTTAAACAGAATAAAATATGAGAATTAATATAAAAAAATACCAAATTGCTCTTTTTTTTGTTTTTTTTTACTTTTTCAGAGAAAAAATATATATATATTTTTTTTTTAACTACTCCCAAAATTATTTAAAGAAAACGCTGTGCTCAGATAGAAATATAGCTGACGATCGTCGACTGCCAACATGATCTGTGGGTCTGTCAGCAAGGACTTCTGCTGCCCTTTTAGCAGAAGTGAGTCGATATTTTCCGTCAAGACATTTCTTACTTCCCTTTTCGAAATAAAGTTAATATTGTGCTAGAATACATCACGCCCCGCAGTTACCTCTCAGCAAATACCAGATCTCAAACAGCAGTTATGATATGGGATAGAAGGTAATATGGATGGAAAAACTCATAACGGATAGGTGAAATGAAACATCGGTTAGACTTTCAGTTAAAAACAAGAAGATTGTGATCTCTGCAGAAGGGGGAAAAGTACAGTCTCTTTTCTTCTGAAAATGAAACTGGGGGTGATCAAGCTAAAGAAGAAAGAAAGAAAAATCCCCAAACGGCCATGTTGATTTCACTTATTCCAGGAAACCCGGTGAGTGTGACACATGCAGGTCACAGATCTCCAGTACTGTGACTTTTGTCACACATCACAGGAAAATCGATGAGAAAAACACTCCCTGGTAACGAAGTGTGTTTGTTTACATTGGATACCTTAATATGAAATATGCATTATGATCACTGTTATCTCATCAGCTTTGGCCTTCCAAAAAAATTGAGCTGAAGCTGCATTTTCAGAATTGAGATTTCCATTAATTTCGTGTGTGGAAACTGTTTATCTCTTCGCAGAAAAGTAAATGAACTTCATTGTCAACTTGCAAGAACTAGATGACTACATGACTATATTCGATAGTGATGATAGTTCACTTGTTATTTCTGATTTTTGAATGTTGAAAGCTTTACTGCGTATTCACTTGCATGGAAAAGAACAATCACATTAGTACATTTTATTAATATCACTTAATTTCATTAAGTCCATTAATGAAAAAAAAAAAACTCCTTTTTTGTTCCATGGAAAAAAAAAGAGTCATGTGGGTTTGGAACAACATGAGGGTGAGCAAATTATGACAATGTTTGTGTGAACTGTCACTTTAAAAATGAACAAGTGCTATTGATTAGATATGTACCTTCAAAAAATACCCAAATAATGTGTAACAAAACCTGTACAACAGTTCATCGAGTCCCTTTCCAAAGCAAAACTGGTTCTGTACCACACTTCCATATGTAGCCATTGATATTAGATATTAACCAGAATATCTATAGTCTCTGTCTTATTGAATATATGAGATAATGATTTCCAGAGATGGTGTTACGGCGGTATTTTCTGTATTCTTATTTGATTATTACAGTTACCACGTGTTGACAGAATATTTTAATACATGTCACAAATATATATTCAGCTATGCTCAGGCATTAAGCTTTAGCATAAATGTGTGTACACACACACACACACACTGTTCAAGCTACAAAACTGACAAAAATGGCAGTCACACATTATTTACATATGATCTTGTCTTCTTCTGCGGGTTCATCCCAAGCACACAAATTCACAGAAGCTTTTTGTGGCATGTTCTTCATTCAACTGTTCAAATGTTTGAGACTTTTTTTTTTTAAGTCTCTTCTGCTCGCCAAGGCTAAATGCATTTGATAAAAAAACCTGTAATATAGTGAAATATTACCATTTCAAATACGTGTTTTCTATTTGAATATATTTTAAAATGTAATTTATTCCTGATGTAAAGCTGAATTTTCAGCGTCATTACTCCAGTCTTCAGTGTCACATGATCCTTCAGAAATCATGCTAATATGCTGATTTGCTGCTCAAGAAACATTATTATTTTTACCTATGTTGACAACAGTTGTGCTGCTTAATATTTTTGTAGAAACTGTCATGCTTTTTTCAGGATTCTTTGATGAATGAACACTTAAATAGATCAGCATTTATTTAAAAACTATCTTTTCTAACTGTCAATTTTGACCAATTTAAAGCAGCCTTCCTAAAAAATATTAATTTCTATCGAAAATCCCACACTTTTGAACAGGAGTGCATCTGAAAGCACCGTCTAGAACGGCCTCATATCAAGTACAATTTTAGTCAATTTTTATAAAGCTTTGCATAGGAAGAATATGAAATAACACCAAGCAACAATTATCATTCAGTCTTAAAACTCTTTATTGTTTTAATTGAAGTTACAACATTGTACAGACTTGTTAGATATTCACAATGAGCTCTCGAGAGGAACGACAGCACTGCTGAATGACTCTGAGATGATTGAAGTTTTTCCACACGGGTTTGTTAAAAAGAAACCTCAAACATTTCCTCAAAAACACTTCTCCCCTCACTCTCACATTGGCACAGCACTGACAGTAAAGTGATGACTGGTAAAAATGCAACGGTCTAAATAAACCTGACGTGATCTTTCTCTTTGAGCCTCGGCATCTAAACGCAATCCAGATCACACCGGTGACCCAAAGGCAAGATGATGAGAGAATGATTGCTCCCTGAAACCTAAAAATCACAGTATTAATAATCTCCACAGTTCTGAGCAGACGGGAAAAGCTGTGGTCTCAAAGGAACTTCCCACTGTTCTCACTGCAAGCCTAATATCAAGAACCGAAGCTGCTTTCTGGATCTTAAACACGTGCCGTATAGAACACAGCAAATAAACTTGTCTCGTCAATCGATTTCAGTCTGACCTCAGCAAACTTCACTGCAGCAAATGTTCCTCGAGAAAGCAAGGCAGTCACACTCGGTCTTGTGGAGAAAAAAAGGCAAAAAACAAGCCAAAACAGGACCGACTACTACATCTGCACCAATGCAATAACTAGCACTGAAATGTTCAAAAGGAATGTCTTCAAAAACACTAAGAAAAGGTTCAGTCTCAAAATGATATTTGCATGTCACAGGAACGTCACCACAGCACTTATTCAACCATGAAGTTTCCCAGAATTCCTGGACTAATAGCAATTTTAGGTGGTCGCTTTTGGGCCATCTGCCTGCATACTCAAAATCAATTGTTTGATCAAATTATAGCTTGAAATGAAATACAATTAACAGCAGAAAACTATCAATACGGTATGAAATATCAGAGTTGAAACACCCCCGGCCACATGATCATGACTCTTTTGGTCCGTGATTTTAGTTTTAGTCTTTGATCAAATACTAGAGATTTAAATCTACACGGGGCAAATTAATTCAGTCCGACTCTGATGAGGGAGGGGGGGATGTTGAGCTGCGTTAGATAAGCTCCACGTAATTTGCCGGGAACATGCCGAAACGGCCCGCCGATCCGTATCCTCGCCACCAGCCATCATCAATCATCTCGATGCCGGTGATGATTTCATCTGGGTCAAACGAGATCTCCGTGTCATCAGCTGAGAAGACACACATAAAGCAGATCAGATCACAGATGAAATGAGTAAAATGACATACAAAGCCATCTAAAGGCCAAGGTCTACTTCTGTTTTGACACTAAAGCTTAGCGGAATTGGAAAAATCAGGCTGTGTGCTTACAGTAGGTAATATAATACAATAGGTGCATATTATGCTGATGATCGCATTTGTGCCATGCAGACTTAAGCATACCAGAGTTAACAACTGGCTAAAAACAGGCCTTCACATGTTATCGGAAATGTCTTCCCACTTCTGAAGCTGTAATTATGAGCATGCAATATTCAATTGTTTTGTTGTCTGAAAGAATAGGAATCGTGGAGGTCAGTTCATTCATTAGTTCATAATGAATCCCGTCCCATTCATTGATAACTATATAAACATTCAATGCGCTATCTAGTTTTCAATATATACAATTTGCACCAAAATATAATTTACATATACTGAACAAAATTATAAACTTTTGTTTTTGCCCCCATTTTTCATGAGCTGAACTTTCATGAGCCTATTTCTCTCAAATATTGTTCACAAATCTGTCTAAATCTGTGTTAGTGAGCACTTCTTTGCCGAGATAATCCATCCACCTCACAGGTGTGGTATATCAAGATGATGATTAAACAGCATGATTATTGCACAGGTGTGCCTTAGGCTGGCTACAATAAAAGGTCACTCTAAAATGTGCAGTTTTACAGTATTGGGGGGGAGGGGGGGTCCAAAAATCAGTCAGTATCTGGTGTGACCACCATTTGTGCAACACGCAGTGCAACATCTTCGCATCGAGTTAATCAGGTTGTTGATTGTGGCCTGTTGGTCCACTCCTCTTCAATGGATGTGCGAAGTTGCTGGATATTGACATGAACTGGAACACGCTGTCGTATACGCCGATCCATGTCAGGTGAGTAGGCTGGCCATGCAAGAACTGGGATACTTTCAGCTTCCAGGAATTGTGTACAGATGCTTGCAACATGGGGCCGTGCATTATCATGCTGTAACATGAGGTGATGGTCGTGGATGAATGGCACAACAATGGGACTCATGATCTCGGCACGGTATCTCAGTGCATTCAAAATGCCATCAATAAAATGCACCTGTGTTCGTTGTCCATAACATATGCCTGCCCATACCATAACCCCACCGCCACCATGGGCCACTTGATCCACAATATTGACATCAGCAAACCGCTCACCCACACGACGCCATACACGCTGTCTGCCATCTGCCCTGTACAGTGAAAACCGGGATTCATCCGTGAAGAGAACACCTCTCTAAAGTGCCAGACGCCATCGAATGTAAGCATTTGCCCACTCAAGTCGGCTACGATGATGAAGTGCAGTCAGGTCAAGATCGCGATGAAGATGACAAGCATGCAGATGACCTTCCTTGAGACGGTTTCTGACAGTTTGTGCAGAAATTCTTTGGTTATGCAAACCGATTGTTGCAGCAGCTGTCCGGGTGGCTGGTCTCAGACGATCATGGAGGTGAAGATGCTGGATGAGAAGGTCCTGGGCTGGTGTGGTTACACGTGGTCTGCGGTTGTGAGGCCGGTTGGATGTACTGCCAAATTCTCTGAAACGCCTTTGGAGACAGCTTATGGTAGAGAAATGAACATTAAATTCACGGGAAACAGCTCTGGTGGACATTCCTGCAGTCAGCATGCCAATTGCACGCTCCCTCAAAACTTGCGACATCTGTGGCATTGTGCTGTGTGATAAAACTGCACATTTTAGAGTGGTATCTTGATATGCCACACCTGTGAGGTGGATGGATTATCTCGGCAAAGGAGAAGTTCTCACTAACACATATTTACACAGATTTGTGAACAATATTTGAGAGAAATAGGCCTTTTGTGTACATAGAAAAAGTTTTCGATCTTTGATTTCAGCTCATGAAAAATGGGGGCAAAAACAAAAGTGTTGCGTTTGTAATTTTATTCAGTGTATGTAAATATACATGACTGTGATGACACAAGAAAGCAATGTAGATGTTAGGCAGCATTAAAGGGATAGTTCAACCAAAAACGTAAATTCTGTCATGAATTGCTCACCCTCATGTCGTTCCAAACCAGTAAGACAACATAATTTATTCAACTATTCTTTTCCCCGAATTACTGTCTTTCGCCATTTTGGAGAGCACCCCAGAACGTAATTAGCGTTGTTTACATTCACAATAAAGCGCATGCATGCTTAACATAAACAACGCTGATTGTTGAATAAAATATGTTATTACGGTTTTCTTTGCGCACAAAAAGTATTCTTGTAACTTCGTAAAACTACGACTTAACCACCGATGTCATGATGTCACATGGTCTATTTTACCGATGTCCTTGATCATGGTAGGACCCTTGCGGTCTATGGAGGATCAGAAAGCTCTCAGATTTCATCAAAAAATATCTTAATTTGCGTTCCGAAGATGAATGAAGGTTTTACAGGTTTGGAATGACATAAGCGTGACTAATTAATGACTCGAGCCCCTGCCTCTTTGAGGTCCGACGCTAAAGTGCCTATAGCGGTCCGATATAGTGCGATAAACGAAACTATATGCAGAGTACGCAATGTGCGTAGGGCACCAAGTCCCGGGGGGGGCACCATCCCAGTGACAAAAAAAAAAAAAAAAAAGTGCCGCGCCATTCCCGCCGGCTCACACCTCATGTTTGCCGCTGAATGCAGATGATCACAACTGATAGACAAGTATGCCCCCTCAGCGCCGGACATCAGCAGTCCGGCGCCGAGAAAAGAAAGGAAAAAGATGAAAACAATGCCCGCATGTCACTTTCAGGTAGGCTTACATTCATAATCAAAGAAGTATTAAGACAATGTTTTTTTGTGGTTATAAAAACAGACCTAATAGCCAACAACAGCCTTTAAAATGACTTAAAATGCATTGTATATAAAAATAATGAGGCAACCCAGCTGAAAAAAACATAATAGAACCATCACAGACGAATCACAAATAAATCACAAATGCCATTATAAACCATCAACTTCTAACCATTAAAATATGGGTTTCTGTAGTGTTTTGGGACATATTCCATTAGGATTTATTGGTTTTAACAAGCCACCAATAGAAGATAACCAATTACCAGTAGATACCAACAGAATCCATTACAGTTCCATTAACAGAACAATACAAGCACCATTATAACCAGTAAAACCATTACAAATTTTGTGATGGTGTCTGTTTTATTTTGTTTCTTTCAACATTACATGTTATAAATGCCTGTAAAGGGCGCCATAGGACTGATAATTGCTGTTGAGGATGATCATATCATCATATCAACAGGATGATCATATCCTTGTTTAATAGGCTATTGACCAATCATTTAATTTAAATCTCCACTTAAAGGGATAGTGTACCCAAAAATGAAAATTATGTCATTTACTCACCCTCAAGTAGTTCCACTTGTATGAATGTCTGAACACAAAGGAAGATATTTGAAGAAAGATTGTAACCAGAGTGTTTGAGCACCATTGACTTCAATAGTAGGAAAATAATTACTATGGAAGTCAATGGTGCCCCAGAACTGCTCGGTTTCCCACATTCTTCAGAATATCTTCCTTTGTGTTCAGAAGGAAACTCTGGTTTAAAACAACTTCTGAGTAAATGAAGGTATAAAAATAAAACGCTAGACTATTTTAATTCTTGGGTGAATTATGCCTTTAATGTTTTAATGTTAATAAAACCCCAAACACAAATCACTCACTACTCTTAGTCTTGACTGAAAAACTTGAATACAGTTTCTTTAATAGGAATCAATCTACATTTGATACATTTGATCAATGTTTTATTTTTATATTTTTTCATTCAATTTATTTAATGTTCCTGCTAAGTACACATTGTACCTGAAAATAAAACACGGATTATTTTATTTATATATTATTGTATATTTGTAAGGTGTATCTTTGCTCTCATTTTTTAAATAACAAAGATAAAATAATGACGACTACTTTTATCTTCACCCACTTTGGCCTAAATATCCGCATTACTTTTTAATATTTTGTTACCTTGAAAGGCTTTGTCTTTCTAATAGGGAAATATGTTTGGCTGTAATACTTAAACAGCTTGCAAAATAGAAAAACCAACATGACAAAGAATCTTGATAAAATCATGATACTCTTATCCGAGGGGGACCGGGAACTGGGGATTTTTTTTCAAAAATGTATTTTCATATAATTCCGATTGTATTAGTCTGAAAGAAGAAAGTCATACACATGGGATGACTTGAGGGTGAGTAAATAATGGGGTAATTTTCATTTTTTGGTTTCATTTCCAAATTATCTTAAAGTCACAGTTTTTAAATTCGACTCGAGAGGCCATTCATGTCCAATTTATGACTAGAAAACTATTAATATTTACAATAATGCCGATACAAAAAGTCTAAAATAAATAAGCTGAACAAACCAGATTTGCAGTAATTACTTAAGAAAAACCTGCAGTCTTGCAATAAACTCTCCAATAATTTGACCTTTTCACATATTAATTCTGGGGGCAGTTGTAGTCTAATGGTAGAGTCACACTTGTAACCTGAAGTTCATGGAGGTCGATTCTCAATACCGACAGGAAATGTAGGTGGGTTAGTGAATGAACAGCACTCTCTTACACCTTCAATACCCATGACTGAAGTAGCAGCAAACATTGCTGCCCACTATCCCATGTGTGTGTTCACTACTCACTCAAGGCTGTGTGTGTGCACTTGAACGTAAAGGACACATTCCAAGTATGGGTTAACATACTTCGCACGTCACTTCACTTATACAAAACTTATTTTGTTTACGTATGTGATGCAAGCATGTTAACCAATACCGTTAATGCAGCATCCAAATCCAAAAAGAGCTGGAATATGCATTTTTTTGAGTGATTAAACAAACACACACTGGCCTAAATCTGATTTTGATCTGATTTTCTTACAAGCATGACTGAGAATTTATGCTATGATGATTTTAGTAATGGCAGAATTAGTACAAATGCAGATGGCCAAGCAGAAGTGAATTGTGCGTGCATCTCTATGCATATTCAGAATGCATTGTTTATGATGTATAATCAATGCTCACCAGCTTGGTAGTCATACAGAGCCCTGGCACAGACACCGCGATCATCTGTCGTCTCATACGTGTTCTGCTCCTCCACCTGACAAACATTCACAAAACATTCAAGACAAACACGCCTCATATTATAACACAGCATGAAATCAAAAATGGATGTCATGAAATTAAAATGTTGTGGCTTTTGGTTCATAAATATTAATTTGAGCTCATCTCGCATATGCTAAAATAAGTTCCTAAAAATATACACATTTAAAATGTGCTCTCTTTCACTTTTAGAAAAACAGACCAATAACAATGACTCTGCAAACTGCAGTACACAGAATACTGTCCAATCAAAAGCTCTTTAGAGAGGACTTTGGCTATGACTGCTGTCATTATTCAGAACTATTCGCTCTGGTAGTGAGTGTCGTACCTGCACTGGATCCTCATAGATGGCGTCTTGTTCCACTACTGCGTCATATTGTGGCTGCTAAAAAGTATCAAAATACCAATAGATTATAAATCTGAATGGATGAGCTACATTTAAAACCAAGTAGACTATACAGTACTGCAGTATAAACGTGACCATACAGTATATAGAAATGATCTGTGGCATATAAATCACTGTTCAAACGTTTTGGGTCAGTTTTTTCCCCCCTGAAAGAAATCAATACTTTTACTGATCAAAGATGCATTAAATTGATATGAAAATTGATGCTGTTCTTTTAATCTGTCTATTTATTTTAGAAAAACAGACCAATAACAATGACTCAAACTGCAGTACACAGAATACTGTCCAATCAAAAGCTCTTTAGAGAGGACTTTGGCTATGACTGCTGTCATTATTCAGAACTATTCGCTCTGGTAGTGAGTGTCGTACCTGCACTGGATCCTCATAGATGGCGTCTTGTTCCACTACTGCATCATATTGTGGCTGCTTTTGTTCTACGGGCATTTCATAATGATCAGCGACTGCTTGTATATCTGTGACGTGAAAGAAAACAAGAAGAGAGAAATCTGTTGCTGTAATGGCACACATTCCCCACAAGGTGGTGCTGGCAATCAGTTGATTGATTGATGATAATATGAAAGTGAGATGGGATAAAACAACACAGAGAAACAAATGACAGGAGCTGATAATGTGTGTGTGTGAATCCCACCTTCATACTCTGGCTCGGGTTCTGGCTCTGGTTCAACATACTGAGATTTGGGTTGTTCCTCAAAACTGGGCTCTACTCAAAGCACACACACACACACACATGCGTGGAAACACACGGACACACACATGCATGGAAACATGACTTGTATTCTGACAAACCACAGGTGGGTAGAGTCAGAGTTTGAGACCAAAATATATCACGCTATGTGTGATTTTATATGATAGTAACGGTATAGATCGCAATATAGTTATTTTTGCTGGGATTTCCACCCAATAATATCAAATAATCAATTACTAAAGCTTTTTTTGTTATAATAGACTGCACTAAATATGATTATTTTACTTTCGATTTGGAGCTTGATGGATGAAAAGCAAAAGACCAGATTATTAGTAACGTGTAAATCCACCATCAGTGCAAATGCTTCAAATGATTTAAAAGTAACAAAAAAAGTATCAAAATACCAATAGATTATAAATCTGAATGGATGAGCTACATTTAAAGCCAAGTAGACTATACAGTACTGCAGTATAAATGTGACCGTTTATAGAAATGATCTGTGGCATATAAATCACTGTTCAAACGTTTTGGGTCAGTTTTTTTTTCCTGAAAGAAATCAATACTTTTACTGATCAAAGATGCATTAAATTGATATGAAAATTGATGCTGTTCTTTTAATCTGTCTATTTATTATAGCATTGATAAATTCCACGAACACTAAGCAGCACAATTGTTTTCAACTATTATGATATAGTATATATTTAAGCATCAAATCAGCATATTAGAATGATTTCTGTAGGATCATGTGACACTGAAGACTGAAAATTCAGATTTACATAACACGGAAATATATTACAATAGAAAACAGCTATTTTAAATTCATTTAGAAAACACTTATTTTAAATAATAATACAATTTTAGAATGACTGTTTTTATTGTATTTTTGATCAATGCAGGCTTGATCTGCATAAGAGACTTAATAGAAAAATATTAATAATCCAATCCTAAACTTTTGAACAGTAGTGTACCATCATAACGCTCAGGCCTTATTTTAAACCGATTAATTCATTAAAGAGACAGTTCACCAAAAAATTCTGTTATCAATAACTCACCCTCATGTCGTTCCAAAGCTGTATGCCTTTTTCTTCAATGTAACACAAAAGGAGAAATTCTCAAGAAACTTTCAGCTATTGAATGAAGACCGGGGCTTTTAAGCACCAAAATAAAAATGCGCAATAAAAGCACCATAACAATGGCCCACGTGACCTGAGAAAGGTAGCGATGCCTATCTCATGAACAAATGATTCTTTCAGCCGAATGATTTGTTCACATTTACATATATTTCCTTCAACTCACTCATTCAAAACACGGCTATCAATGGCTTACTGGAGATTAGTAATGTGATCTTAATCTTAACAATGACAATCTGTTCCTCATAAGGATGAACTATTACTATGATCCTTTTACGGTGTTTTTGATGCTTGAATTCCTCAGTCCCGCATCAAACTGAAAAGAGTGGCCTGGATAGTTAAAAAAAAAAAATTCACCTTTTGCGTTCCACAGATTTGTTATTTTTAGGTGAACTGCTCCTTTAAAAGTGCACAAAGCTAACACACAGTGTTCACTCACACAGCAAACAGCATCCTGGAAATTTATTTTGACGTGTACGGCAGATTTTGACAGCAAGCATGAGGAGCGTGTGAGTGGTTAGATGTTAGTTTGAGATGCATGAAAACACCACACAAAGAATAGAGGGTGAAAGTGTGTGTGGGCATGGAGATGGATGGACGGGAGTGATAAGGAAAGAATGATAAGGTGCGTGTTTGTGTACCTCTGGCTCGTATAGGTGAAGCCTGACGCACGGGAGAGCGAAATGGCTCTGGGTCACATGACTGCTTGGCCAGAAAAGGGCTGTTCAACCGCCCTGAGAGACACAGAACAGAGAAGGACAAAGAGAAACCCAAGCTGACAGATGGCTGACGGAGTTACGTACAGCAGAACAGACCACAAACATCGTTTTAGACAGAAGAACTGCAGGTTGTTTAATGACAGTGTTGAATTTCAGACGGACGAACAGGGTTGAAATGCCCAGAGAACAATGGGAGGATGGTAAATACAACAAAACACTGAACAATCAGGAGTTAGTTACTGCATGCACAGGAAAACACCTAATTCACAGACAAGGCATTCTTTAAACGTGTTTGAACAGATTCACTTCAGGAAACGTGACCCACATAGCAAAAGGGGAAGCAAAATATAGCATGCAAATAATGTGGCATCTGTAAATTGTGCTTGTAGAGATTTCATACTGCTAATGTGCACATTTGGGATCTGTATTTGTTATTTATTCTCCTGATGAGATATAAACCTTGATATTTATAACCACTCAATTATACTGGTAAATCATCTACTCTATATTTGTAGAGATTTACACACTACTGTTTATATACTGTTATTCAAAAAGTGTTCAAAAGTTTGGGGTCAGTACAATTTTTTATTTGTATTTATTTATTTATTTTTAAGAAATTATATATTTTATTCCACAAGGATGCATTCAATTTGATCAAAAGTGACAGTGAAGTAAATGCAGCTAAAAATTCAGCTTTGCCATCATAATGATAAATTATATTTAAAATGGTAAAAATATAATATTTCAATAACATTCTTAACTTGTAATAACATTTCAATAATATTTTACCATATTTCTGATCAAATAAATGCAGCTTTGGTGAGCATAACATACTTAATCTTACAGACCCCAATAAATAAATAAATAGAGATGATAGATAATAGATATGATAGATAGATAGATAGAGAGAGTAGATTTAATTGGCAAAAACAGATAACTACAAATTAATTTTTCAAAAATCATGTTTTTATTGTGTTAGTTAGCTGTATAACAAAATAACCCAGCTGCAGTTTGATTGAGATTAATTGGAATTGTTAAAAACAGGGGTCTGTTTTTGCAAATTACTCTTCATATATAAATATACATAAAACTATTATAAAATAGTACAGTATATAATAGTAAATAATTAAATTAATTATGTCTAAATATATTTGACTATGAATTTAAATTTACATTAAATATAATATATAAATATAACATTTAAAAATACATATATTGTTGTTTTTCTATTTTGACTCGTATAGTGTGTATGTGTGGGACAGAGCACGTATAGATGAACGGTACCTGGTTTTGGACTGGCCTGAGTATTGTCTGTGTTAGCAGGTTTGATGCCCATCTCTCTCTGTTTGAACATTTCTCTGGGATTAACGGAGCGCTGGGAGACAAGAGCCGCGGCTTCCTGTTACAAATACACACACACACAGTAGCCATTACTACATCAAGTATCATGACTGATAACACTGATGGCAGTACAAGGAGTCTTTTCAGAATATAAGAGCTAGAGATACAAAGTAAGTGGTTATACTGAAAGAGGAAAAATAGAGCAAAACAAAAAGACTGACTCTCAAATTGCATATCTGTCCTACTGTATGCATGTTTAAAATACTGACAAAAAGTGCCTGGATGACGTAATGGGTGTTATCATTGCATCATGCATGCTTTTTTAGGCTAATACTGTACATAACATGTTCAATGGTTGCAACAGTTCTCTGATATGCTATATCTATATGTAATTTGATAACATTTTGCCAAGTACTACTACTTCATAATCAAAGTACATACACCAAGAGAGTGTATACTACTATGAACACTGTATTGATAAATCAGCATTCATGACTGAAACCATTGCATTTATAAACTGGGTTTAAGTCAGAGAGAGAGACAAAAAAAGCACAAGCCTGTTCAAGTCATTGAGGCATAATGATAAAACAGACATTAATTCGAGTCACAGCAGTTTGCCAAGTAAGGCAAGTTTAGAGAAGGGGAAGAGAAAGAAAGCAAAAAACTGAGTCAGCAGTAGAGGACACAACTCCACTGTATAAAGAAAACAATTAGAAAGCTATAAGAAAGTTGAAAGAGCCCTGTTGTCCAAGGCCAAAAGAGACGCCTGATGCTTCCTCTCACTCACGTTGGCTTTTTCCACCGACTCTCCGCGCTTAAAGGGTTTCTGTACTGGCTGCTTCCTCTCCTCCTCCTCCTGATGGACATCAGCACACTTTGTTCTATTACACAACCTAGTTAGCTGCATTTGAAGGTATTCAAAATTTGATGGCCAAATTCTAGAGCAGAAGTGAAGGCTCAGAAAAATCCACCCAAGATGGCAGACAGAGAAATGTTAAATATATAAATATTAGTGCTGTCAACTAATTAATCGCGATTAATCGCTTCCAAAAAAAAGTTTGTTTACATAATATATGTATGTGTGCTGTGTATATTCATTATGTATATATATACATACATAAACACACAAAATATATATGCTATGTTTATATATTAAATATATTTATTTATATTATAAATATGAATATAAATATAGTACATATTTTCAAAGTATATGCATGCATTGTGTGTATTTAAATATACATAATAAATATACACCAAACAAACACATATATTATGCAAACAAAAACTTATTTTGGATGTGATTAATCGCGGGGTGGGGTATGTAATAAAAAAAAATGCTTTAGAAAACTGAGTTTGGGCCGAGTACCAAAACAAACTTCAGCAGTATCAGCAGTAAGGGGCGTGTCTACTCATGATGTGGTGGAGAGAGCGTTCAGTGAACAGCCTAGCCGAGCGACAGAAAGATAAAAAACAAAAGAGCAAAACGTCTGTGGAATAATAAAGCAAGAAGTAGGACCCGTGTATATATCAGATCAGCTTTCCAGCACTGGAGAGAACTCAAGGAGTGGAGAACTTGCGATCGGACGCCGAGGTTGCTTTGTTTCCTTCTGGATAGGTGAGTGACACCGTGTCTAAACCGAACACGCCACGCTGCAACAGCTAAAATCTGACTACACTGGACGCGATAAAGTGACCATTAAAAATCATTTGAAATTTGTGTCAGCACGTCATAAATAGAACGCGGCAGGAGTTTTCTGTCAGGGATTTGTCACGCCACTCAGCATCCAGTGTAAACATAATTCTATTGACCTCTATAGTATTTTAGCCCGCCGCTTCCATCTGGTGTAGACACGGCATAACATTGGTTTTGCTTTGTTTCACAGAACTAATCGTTGCCTGGGTTGCGTAGGCTACATAGCCTATATGTGGGGCGGAGCGATCAAAATAGGGGCGAGACCCTTTTGGGTTAGGGGCGTGTTTGTTTTGGTGATTTCAGATATCAACATTGTTTACCGGAAATAGTTTACCGTTACCGTTTAAAAGTGTTTTCAAAGGGTTAGTAATTCTAAACTCTTTGATTTGACTGGTAATTGTCTTGATATTTTACCAAATTTACATGGACATGTTTGCAACAAAGAAGAAAAAATAGTTCAAGTGTGTTTTTGTGCTAGTATGAAGGCTTTAAACATTGTGGCTTTCTACAGGAACTATGTCAGAACACGTCCAGAGTGGTGATTTAAATAACCGCACAGGGGTGTGTGTGTGTTTGTGTGCGTGTCGCTCACCCATTGCTGTTTCTGCTGGCCTCGATTTTCTGTCTCCTGCTTCTGCTGGTACTTCCTATAACACAAACAAATGAGGTTTAAAATGAACACTAAGCAGGCGCTATCCAGTTGACAGATGACCTTACATCAAACTGCAACATGGTTTAAATCTAATTTAAAATATTACAGTTTGACCGTTGGTGATCTCATTAGTAATCCATCCAAAAATGAAATTACGGTCATCATTTACTCATGTCATTCTGCTGAACACAAAAGAAGATATACATTTTTTTTTTATAACCAAACAGTTTTAGGTCAAAAGAATTCAGTTTTTTGTCAATGGAAGGAAGCAAAACTGTTTCCAAAAATCTAAAAGTCTTCCACAGAACAAAGAAAGTCCTACAGGTTTGGGTGGACTATCCATCCCTTCAAGGACACTCAAATGCACAAGATGTTTATTTGTTCAAATGTTTCTGACCTTTGATCATCTATCTGTGACGCCCTATCTTTTGCTTTCTTTTCCCGTAACTCTGCCTCCTTAACCTCTCTGTCCTTCCTCTCTTTCTCTTGCCACTGCCTCTCTTCTGTCACCCTTCTCTTATCCTCCTGAAGACGCTTCTCCTCATCTTTCTGCAAAAGAGACAAAAGTATTAAGCAAAACAAAGACCGACTCAATCAATCATGACTCAATAGTGTAGACATGGTAATGTATATGACAATATTAATGTATTTGGCCTTGACTCATTAGATCTGCTAAACGCTGCTGCTGCAAAGCAACTATAGACTTGACATTGCCAATAAATACTCAGACATGCTGCTGAAAACACATAATATATAATATAATATAACATAAGATATAATGCTGCATGAATATGCATAGATAAATCTAGATCTAGACAGGTGTTGCTGGGGGGTTTCAGAGGAACTCAAATAGACCCCGCAGGACCAGATTTCAGCAAATACTGAACCAGACTATTTAAATGTTGAGCAAGCAATCTCATGGGCTGCATAATCTGCAGAGGTCAATCTGCTTGTACCATGTACTAAATTACGTGATTACCAGCAGATTACATGTAAATGAGCTGAATTAAACTGAATGCTAAAACAATGGTTCTCAATCAGGGGGCCTGAGCAAACTTCTAAATGTGTCTCAAGATGACTTCATTTAAATTAGGACACTTGAAATTCTTCAAGTTTTATTCCTTGAAGAAACAGGATTCACATGATCTAGAAAAAACCTGGATGAATGAGGAGGCCTAATTATAAAAGTGTGATTTCTTTACCTAAAATAAGTCATGTAAATTAGCAATCTTATAACTACATAAGCATTTAAAAATATATATTTTATGAATATAAATTTTTAAATATGCCAAGCTAGAACATATTTTAATTGGTATAATTCGTGAGTAAATATATTATTAAAGTCTTATCCTTAATCAGAATCAAAATCATAAAGCTGAACACTGTTGTGGATCATGGAACCAAACTAACTGCATTAAAAGGCTTATTTTGTCTTAGGAAACTGCACACCATTTTACAAGTAGAAACTTTGACGCATGTATGCTGTATTACCTCTGCTTGGGCCCAGAAAGTGTCTTTGTTGGTTTTCTTGATTTCAGACATGGCGTTAGTCTTCTGGTAAACAGATCCCTATATGGAAAAACAACGAGTGGTAAATTACGACTAAGCCCAGACAGGATATTTAGACTGTATTTTCTGTGAAAAGTTCTGAGGAATCAAACAGAACATGTTAAAATACAAAAAAAGAACTGAGAGTATGACACTCATATAGCTAAAAGCAGAAGCAAATTAGCCAGAATATTTAATAAACACCCATGCACGGGGGCGGGGGATCTCCCACAGCTTTCTCTGGAGTCCTGCGGGTGCAGATTCCATGTGGGCCTGATTATACTCAAAACAAGACTGACCGCAAGAATACCAATTTATGAAAAAAAACTCAAAATGTATTGTTGTTAAATGTATACATTCACAATGTACTATAGATTAATGACTCAATTGCAGTTTGTGTGTACATTTGGAGCACAGCAGAGAAATTATTCCAAACCACCATAACAGTTCCCACATTCCGAGCATTCTGGCTCATTCCCTGTGAAATTCCCGACGCAGCACTCTTGAGTGTTTCAGATAAACAAGCAGCATATTATCACTGACCCTGGCACCACTGTGCCATCATAAGACCTGTCTGATGCCTTCCCTGCTGACCACAAACTAAACTTACCAAAGATTTAAAAAACTAAAATAGCAGTTATTTCCAGAACCAATGTAAAAGCCAAACTGGATGATTACATCTTCTGAAGAAAACATGCATGCATGAGACCATGCACAACTCATGAACTCACAATAATGTTAGTAAGAGCGATTAATGATAACTATTTTGCACCAAAAACTGCTTTAATAAATGTTCTGTTACATGACTATTTGGTATTAAACATGCCGTTTTTGCTACTGTACCTTTAAGACTACCACTGTGTGATAATAGGGTGAATGGACATAATACATTTTGTATTCAAAGAGCAATTAAAGTCCAGTTGTCCAAGATGAATGTACACTAATGTAGTTAACAATGAACCTTATTGTAAAGAGTTACCAATGTCCTTATTGCCACTTTTGATAAATTTAATGCATCCTTGCTGACTAAAAAACAGATCAAAACAAATCAAATTACAGACCCCAAACTTTTAAATGGAAATGTATATGATCAAGGACACTGGACACTACTCTGTTGCATTGTGGGCAAGGTATGTGTGTGTGAACTGACCACAGGCCCCTGCGGCCCACTGTCTCTGAAGCGATTGGTCTCTTTGTGAAAGCTGTAGTTGGCTCCTGAGGCTTTGGCCACTTTCTGCATGATGGTTTCAGGCTCCGCGTCGTCCTCCGCCCGTGCGTTTATCGTTACATGAGCTCCCTGCAGAAACAGCGCTGTCAGCTTTTTTAGTCCCACACACATTCACATTCTCAAAACTCAATTTAAACATGCGTACGAAACCATCAGACGGAGGCGTCAAGATTCACAGATTCCCACGCACATACTTTCGTCAGTATATTTATTAGCAACTTTTGGCTGTGTGTAAGCTCTTACTGAAAACAGCTAGCTTAGAAGGACTACAAAACAAACAAACACCCTCTAATGAGAAGAGGAGGCCTCCACCCATTTCCCCATTTACACCAATGCATCTGATGCAAGCAAGTGATTGGCTCACATAAACAGGAATCTTGATTCAAACATCTTTTTTCTTTTGTCGTCTATCAAACAACAACTTCAAGCACTTTAATGTCCAAGGAGTTGATTTTTATCTAATTCCACATGATAAGGAAATTCAACTTATTTAATTTCTAAATGGATCTGTATGCGGTCAACTTTTTTTGACCTCTTTTGGCCACTAAAATTAAATAAAGGTTTGGCCGATATACCTAAGATTTGATATTCCGATATCTCTTAAAATGTTAACAATATTTTGTATTTTGCTCTAGAAAAAGGTGATGTTCTTTTGCTGCTTTCTGATTTAAGACATGCTGTGTGTCATGACTTTTTGGGGAGTAATTCTTCTTTCACACCCACGTCGCTTGATGTCGACATTTTGATAATGACGAGTTACACTTTGTACTACTCGAGAGACATGTGGAGTGAAACCAGCGATTGGTGCAGTCTTTAGCACATTAATCTTAATTTTACACAATATTTTATATTCGTCAGGGCTGACAGCCTCGCGTCCTGCCTCCACTGTCCTCTTTTTTGAAAAATAAAATATGGTCAGCCCCTCCCCATAAAATATATTAATAAAAAATCTATATTCAATAATAATGATATTCTGTAATTGTATAGTGATTATCATGATAATATGGTTAATATGTGAAGTATCACCCAGCTCCTAATAAACAAGGAGTTAAAATTAAGTGTTAATATTAATTTACATTTTAGACAAAATACTGTCAGCGTTATCTGTATTTTGCCAGCAGTTCCAACCGAAGCCACAGCAAAACACAGAAGAAATGTAAACAAATAAGTTAGGTGAATTATTCAATGGCTCATTTATGAATAGTTACTTGTTTCATTTCTGAATAATCAGCTGTTTGTTTCATTAAAAAATGATCAAACATTTTTTTTTCCATATTTTATATTTCTACATTACCAATTTTATTTAAAATAAATCACAACATTTCTAATGAAAATGTAATCGCAGTGTAAATGCCTCTGAGCTGAATTAAACAAGTCTGTTTCTAGTGCAAAGATGAATTTTGTTGATACTGATTTCATTTAATTGATAACAGCCCTATAGCATATTATTCTGAATGATTCACATTACATTTAATTAAAGTAAAAAATGCCATTCTAAAAGGTAAAAAGCTCTTAGAAATCAAAGTTGGTAAATATCACTCCGTAATGGGGAAAGTTAATTTCTGCTTTAAATTTGGACAGCCATAATTATTTTTTAGACACAGTGAGAGTTTGTGGTCGGATGTTGTCACGCTCTGCATAACTGCCAACAAAGCCAAACCAAATGTGTCTGGATATAGCCCATGATGTCATATCCTGTTGTGAGCATCTAGCTCCGCTGTGAGTCATAGTCAGAGTTCACAGACCATTAACTCAATCACACAAGCAAACACACTGTTCACAACACTCACACACTAAAAAGAACAAAATAGCACAGTTACCTTAAGGAAGTTGGCCATGGAGCTCACATGGTTCGCACACTGGCCTTTTCTGGCATCTTTAACACCCTCACCAGTCTAAAAAGAATTTAAAAATAAATGTCAATACCTGTAAACTTGAACAAAACATGGCTGCAAACATGCATGTTAAGGGTGGCTAATGACCAAAATATTTTTATATTTATTTTACATTATGGTAACGGCATTTATCACAATATAGTTATACAACAGTAAAACGTTGTTTATATATCAAACAACAAAGTGGGAATACCCGATTTAAGATAATTGTGTGAATAAATAAAATATAACTTCATGCTGTTTAGTCCTGATTAATTTTTATATCGGATTTAGAGCTTATCTGATTCATATTTGATATTTGACAGAGGCACTTTACTAGGGCAATATGGTCAGTACATCCTAAGGGCACCTCTGTGGTTCTATACAGTCAAGAAACAAAATCAATGTGATGAGTTACAGAAGGAACGAAACCCACCCAGTTGATGAGGACGTATTTGGGAAGGCCGGAGTTAGGGTCTTCAACACGGCAGAAAGCGTACATCACCTTCCCACTGTTCAGCTCCTCAACCAACTCCTCCAGACCACCATCTGAAAACACACACAAATAATACACACTCACAGAAAACAAAACAATCATGCTATCCTACTACAATCACTAATGAACTCAAGAAGAATTTAAGTAAATTAAGTAATAATACAGTATTTACGGCATAGGTACGGCATAGTACCATTCAAAGCTTTGACATTTTTGTTGTTGATCCAAAACAAAACGGTTTTAGGTGAATACATATTTATTCATACATACTAGGGGTGTAACGGTACACGTATTCCTACCGAACCATTTTGGTACGGGTCTTTTGGTTCACTCAGTGTTTCAACTACGGAAATACATCAACAAAACAGCACGGAAATAAAATGTCACGTAGCATTTCATTTACTTCAGCAAGTCATCATCAGTGTCCACAGCTCGTTAGTTCACTAGAGAAATGAAGTCTAGAGAGGAGCATTTCATGAAATATTACAGCATATAGGCCTACTTATTATTTAATGTGTGTTTAAATTAATCGGTTATGAAACATGCTGTGACATACGGAAGTTCTAAGCGGCCATGCATTATTATAATTTTTCTGTCTTGTTTTCTCGTGATCACGACTTAATTTTCTCGTGATCTCGACATAACGAAAGTTGTTTTGTCGTTAGCACGACTTAATTTTTCTCGTGATCTCGACATAACGAAAGTTGTTTTGTCGTTATCTCGACATAACGAAAGTTGTGGATCTCAACGTAAAAAACGTTTTCTCATGACGTAATTGTAACGTTAGCTATCGCGAGAAAATCCCGCACCTTGTGAATGTTTCTGGCGAATATTATGATGTACGCGCTAGCGGCTGATATCTCCATCATAAAGTTACTAATTTCCTGCAGCAAATATGGACTTTATCTCTGCATTGAGAGAGAGGGGCGTCCCCGAGCAAATTGAATTTGACTACATGTTCAGGGTCGCTATATTGTCTTCGACGATAAAGTTGCAGACCCGACAGCCTCCTTCTCAAGTGTCGAACACTTATGTGTAAGTCGTCAATCACTGACAGACACAGAGCTATTTCAGTTTGAGTGAGTCCCTGATCAAAAGTAAAAGCGAATACGATCATCCATGATGCTGCGATGATGCTGCTTCTATAGCATTTTCTCATGCCGAATACACAGAGAAAATTAAAAGTCGTGATAACGACAAAACAACTTTCGTTATGTCGAGATCACGAGAAAACAAGACGGAAAAATTATAATAATGCATGGCCGCTTAGAACTTCCGTAGTGACAGCCAGCATGTAATTCAATATATTACAACAAATAGCCTAGAAATTGTATTATTTAGAAGTTAATTTAAAAACTGCATTATGTGCACTTTACATGTTTGCATACATTTTTTTTAAGTTGAGTGTTGATCATCTATTTAAAAATAAATAATAATTCAATTTAAGTTTGGTTAAGTTGTTAGGCCTAATTGTAACCTAATGTAAAAGGGCTCCCTATAATTTTAAGCACAAGCTGAGGTAGATTTTTATCACTAACAAAATATAAACTATAACTGAAAGTATTTAAAGAAAGTACAACTTGTTCAGTAAACCACTGTTTATTTATTAGTTTAGTTTTTCCCCCTGCTGTACCGAAATCATACCGAACCATGACGTTAAAAACCGGAGTGCGTACCAAACTGTCACATTTGTGTACCGTTACATCCCTAAACATACATACATACATATATATATATATATACACACACACACACACACTGGCCACTTTATTAGGTACACCTTGCTAGTACCGGATTGGACCCGCTTTTGCCTTCAGAACTGCCTTAATTCTTCGTGGCATAGATTCAACAGGGTGTTGGAAACATTCCTCAGAGATTTTGGTCCATATTGACATGATAGCATCACACAGTTGCTGCAGATTTGTCGGCTGCTCATCCATGATGCGAATCTCCCATTTCACCACATCACAAAGATGCTCTATTGGATTGAGATCTGGTGACTGTGGAGTAAAGTAAACTCATTGTCATGTTCAAGAAACCAGTCTGAGATTATTTGAGCTTTGTGACATGGTGCATTATCCTGCTGGAAGTAGCATCAGAAGATGGTACACTGTAGTCATGAAGGGATGGACATGGTCAGCAACAATACTCAGGTAGGCTGTGGCGTTTAAACGATGCTCAATTGGTACTAAGGGGCTCAAAGTGTGCCAAGAAAATATCCTCCACACCATTACACCACCACCACCAGCCTGAACCGTTGAGACAAGGCAGGATGGATCCATACTATCATGTTCTTTACACCAAATTCTGACCCTACCATCTGAATGTCGCAACAGAAATCGAGACTCATCAGACCAGGCAACGTTTTTCCAATCTTCTATTGTCCAATTTTGGTGATTCTGTGTGAATTGTAGCCTCCGTTTCCTGTTCTTAGCTGACAGGAGCGGTACCCGATGTGCTCTTCTGCTGCTGTAGCACATCTGCTTCAAGGTTCGACTTGTTGTGTGTTTAGAGATGGTATTCTGCATATCTTGGCTGTAACGAGTGGTTATTTGAGTTCCTGTTCCCTTTCTATCATCTCTAACCAGTCTGGCCTTTCTCCTCTGACCTCTGACATCAACAAGGCATTTTCGTCCACACAACTGCTGTTCACTGGATATTTTCTCTTTTTCGGGCCATTCTCTGTAAACCCTAGAGATGGTTGTGCGTGAAAATCCCAGTAGATCAGCAGTTTTTGAAATACTCAGACCAGTCCGTCTGGCACCAACAACCATTCCACGTTCAAAGTCACTTAAATCCCATTTCTTCCCCATTCTGATGCTCGGTTTGAACTTCAGCAAGTCGTCTTCACCACATCTAGATGCCTAAATGTATTGAGTTTATGCCATGTGATTGGCTGATTAGCAATTTGTGTTACCAAGCAATTGAACAGGTTTACCTAATAAAGTGGCCGGTAAGTGTGTGTGTATATATGAAGAGCTCTTTTCCAAAACGCGATAAACGCCAAATTGAAAAAAAATGAGTTCGTCATGCCATTTTGCTGTGTACTGAACCTATTCACTGCTCCATCAATGTTTCATGCCAAATCGCTATATTTCCTTGTTTAAAATGTACCTCACTCTCCTGACCTCACAAAGAGGCGCTCTAGCGACTAATGCTAAAAGATGTAGCCTTTGGCGTTCCTTGTTAGAACGCGCGCCTCCCGCGCCGGAAACCCGGGTTCGAGACCCGCTCGGTGTGATGGTGCGGACTCGGGGGGGGGGGGTTTAACAATCATTGTTTAACATGTTCAGACTGAGCCAACAGACCATTTTAACAGGATAAATTGAATATTAACAAAATGTATGGGTCTAGGTAAAAAAATGTAATTTTCATGAAAACTATTAAAATGGATTTATAGCGTTTTGGAAAAGAGCTCTTCATATACACGTGTGTATATATATATATATATATATAATATATACATAAAAAAAGCTTATGTTCTACTGGGTCCAAACAGACTCGGAAATGCAAACATCATACGCAGAATTTGCATGCATTATGATAAAAAAAATATCGCCGTTAATCTATTCTCAAAGTTGGGTTGGGAGCTGGGTCTATACTACGCAAGCTATGATGACTTTCACCCTGATATTTTAGCGCGGATGTATACCTAGCCGAATTGCACTGTAGGGGGCGAGAACGAGTCTTCGAACTAGAGGCTCGCAGTCCGTGATGGACAGATTGTCAACGGCTGGTCTATGTGGTAATACAATCGGGCAGGACATCCAAACGCTCACCTATCATTCATCAACCTCAAATATGGCTTTTCATCTGAAAGATGTATGTAGTAGCAACTTTACATGGCCGCTCAATATGATGTTAACCTAGAGAAATGTGCGCTATTGAAGTGTTTGTGTGGAAGCGCGTTTGCGGCAAGACAGGCTCCGGTGCGTTCACTTGCTCTTAAAATCTCCGTCATTTTTGGTCATACAGATAAAAGTAGCCTAATACATCTTTCGAATCTGTAAAGACTCTACGTTTATTTGTGTGCACTCAGAATAACAACGAAACGTTGCGCTTTTAAGTAAACAGGATGCGCTTTAGGTCTCATGTGAACTTGAGCGAGAAACTTCGAAACTCGAATATATCTAAAAATACAGTACATAGAAAAATATATCTATAGAGAGTGAAATGTCTAAAAAAAAAAAAATAGAAGACGTGTGTGTTAGCATGGATGATTTACATGAAATTTAATCTGTGCAACACTGTGCATAATAAGATGGCTTTCAGTTCAATATAATAACAAAATACGACATTTTGGGTTTTTATTCAACTAATAAGGTGGGCACGCTGTGATCTGTACTATATTTTTACTGTAATTGACAGTTATCGGCAAAAAAAAAAAAAACAACAACACGGGAGTGGGAGGGAATGGGAGTCATTCTTCCGGGGGTGGAACCGGATTTTCCTCCAGTTTTTTCGTGGGATTGGGACGGGAAGAGATTAAAGTTTGTGATGCATTTTGGAAACAGGAGATGAGCCCCTGGTCTAATGCGCCACCTGGCTTGAGAAACCCGTTCTCAAAGACTTACTTTTAGTCATTATTTGGGTAGCACACATATTCTGAATGCCTTCGGCAGAATTCAAATGAGCCATTTTAATCTAGATTAATCTAGATTAATTCCAAAATTAATCTAGATTAATCTAGATTAAAAAAATTAATCTATGCCCACCTCTAATATATATATATATATACACACACACACACACACACACACACACACACTGGCCACTTTATTAGGTACACCTTGCTAGTACCGGATTGGACCCGCTTTTGCCTTCAGAACTGCCTTAATTCTTCATGGCATAGATTCAACAAGGTGTTGGAAACATTCCTCAGAGATTTTGGTCCATATTGACACGATAGCATCACACAGTTGCTGCAGATTTGTCGGCTGCTCATCCATGATGCAAATCTCCCATTTCACCACATCACAAAGATGCTCTATTGGATTGAGATCTGGTGACTGTGGAGTAAAGTAAACTCATTGTCGTGTTCAAGAAACCAGTCTGAGATTATTTGAGCTTTGTGACATGGTGCATTATCCTGCTGGAAGTAGCATCAGAAGATGGTACACTGTAGTCATGAAGGGATGGACATGGTCAGCAACAATACTCAGGTAGGCTGTGGCGTTTAAACAATGCTCAATTGGTACTAAGGGGCTCAAAGTGTGCCAAGAAAATATCCTCCACACCATTACACCACCACCACCAGCCTGAACCATTGAGACAAGGCAGGATGGATCCATACTATCATGTTCTTTACACCAAATTCTGACCCTACCATCTGAATATCGCAGCAGAAATCGAGACTCATCAGACCAGGCAACATTTTTCCAATCTTCTATTGTCCAATTTTGGTGATTCTGTGTGAATTGTAGCCTCCGTTTCCTGTTCTTAGCTGACAGGAGCGTTACCCGATGTGCTCTTCTGCTGCTGTAGCACATCTGCTTCAAGGTTCGACTTGTTTTGCATTCAGAGATGGTATTCTGCATATCTTGGCTGTAACGAGTGGTTATTTGAGTTCCTGTTCCCTTTCTATCATTTCTAACCAGTCTGGCCACTCTCCTCTGACATCAACAAGGCATTTTCGTCCACACAACTGCTGTTCACTGGATATTTTCTCTTTTTCAGGCCATTCTCTGTAAACCCTAGAGATGGTTGTGCGTGAAAATCCCAGTAGATCAGTAGTTTTTGAAATACTCAGACCAGCCCGTCTGGCACCAACAACCATTCCACGTTCAAAGTCACTTAAATCCCAATTTTTACCCATTCTGATGCTCGGTTTGAACTTCAGCAAGTCGTCTTCACCACATCTAGATGCCTAAATGTATTGAGTTTATGCCATGTGATTGGCTGATTAGCAATTTGTGTTACCAAGCAATTGAACAGGTTTACCTAATAAAGTGGCCGGTGAGTGTGTGTGTGTATATATGAAGAGCTCTTTTCCAAAACGCGATAAACGCCAAATTGAAATAAAATGAGTTTGTCATGCCATTTTGCTGTGTACTGAACCTATTCACTGCTCCATCAATGTTTCATGCCAATCATTGTTTAACATGTTCAGACTGAGCCAACAGACCATTTTAACAGGATAAATTGAATATTAACAAAATGTATGGGTCTAGGTAAAAAAAATGTCTTTTCATGAAAACTATTAAAATGGATTTATAGCGTTTTGGAAAAGAGCTCTTCATATACACGTGTGTGTGTGTATATACATATATATATATATATATATATACACATTAAAAAAAGCTTATGTTCTACTGGGTCCAAACAGACTCGGAAATGCAAACATCATACGCAGAATTTGCATGCATTATGAAATGAAACCAGTTAAAACCAGTGCCTTTTAATTAGGCCAGGGATATTTAAATATTAACAGAAAATATTCTTGCGGTACTTCAAATAAATATTACATGTCAAAGGGCTTACAAGAAAAGTTTGGGAATCCCAATTTATTACTTAATATATTAGCAGTATATTAATCTATAAAAAAGATCCTATGATTGATAAAGATTGTGTATTATTCATTGGAGTCTTTTATCATTTCACTGTTGCAGTGATGCGTTATTAACACAGAGGCTGTGCATTAGTAATTTTAGCACATACCATTGTTTTACCAAGGTTAAAATCAATATCTATTCTCAGTTTGCCACCTCCATTTCCTTCAGACATGTAGGAAGAACTATGAATTAATCTTGGCCTTTCCTTGACAGTCTGCCGGTTCAGTGGACCGTTCATGTAATTAATAGAACACACTGTACTGCAAAACACTCGCAGCAGGCTGAAGATGGACGCACTCTGACACGGTTTGCTTTAAACACTTTCTCACATGCTACATACCACATGATACGAATGCAAACAACTGTAATTCACTAAATGAGTCTCCACATGATTAAGACCACCCACCTCCTTTCTCTGCCAGCCTGATGTCATTGGTGTTTCCCTCATAGGTGAAGAGAGCCCTGCAGACACCAAATGCATTACATAAGCATTAAACAGCCAGGTCATTACGACACATACATTTGAATTCATATTTTTGGCACAAGCTTTTATCTAAAGTGCATTGAATGTATGCTTTTATCAGTTCTAGCATTACCTGGAAATCAAACCAGTTTGGCGTCCTAAATCAGACTTCTATCTTATCTGTTTAGTAACCATTGTGATTTTAGTTCGTATTTCGGTTCCAATATCGAACTTCCCAAATCTTAAAGGGAGGGTTCACCAAAAAAAATTCACTTCCTGTCATCATTATTCACCCTCATCCCGTTCCAAACCTGTATAAGATTCTTTCTTCTACAGAACATAAAAGATGATATTTAAAAGAATGTTGGTAATCAAGCAATATTGGAGCCCATTGACCTCATGGACAAAAACATGAGGGTGTGTAAATGTTGAAAATATAATTTTGGATGAGCCATTTTACTTAAGAGCTAAAAAGAAGACATTCTGTAAAAACAGCACCATTTAAAGTAATTTGGGCCAAATTTACTAAAAAAATATTTGTTACTAGAAATAAAAAACATTTCTAAGTTTTCAAATATCTCATTTTTATTTATTTTATCTTGCTCTAAAACAAATAAAAACTATATTTAAAAACAAAAAAAATTATAAAAACTACAAAGACGTACTTAAAACTAAAATAAATTTAAAAAATTCACTAAAAGTTTAGCTAAAAAACGATTTTCTAAATATTAATACAGTAGTAGTATATTGACTATACTAAAATACACTGTTGTTGACTGACATCAGCAGAATGCAAACTGAAAAGCATCCCAGAAAAAAGCTAAACTCTGAAACTAATATGAAGTAGAAACTGAGGTGGCACTCTGTGTGTGAACTGTGTTCTGATTCTCTCTAAACAAAGACACTTGTACATCAAGGGAGCGGTGTCAACATCCTCTTTGAAACACAGAGCCCAAGTCAACAGAAGTCTGAAATAGGAAGTGCTGTAATGAGGAATAAGAACTGCAGCAGTCTTATTTCTAGAAGATCTCATAGGTCAGATCATTCGGTGACATTCATGTTGTGGTTTGATATAGAAATGAAAGTCACAATTGTTAAGACAAAGCTGCTTCTGGAGATCTTAGGTTGAGCCTATTCCTTCCGGAGATTTATGATGACTCATCAAAACTGTTGATTTTGTGGCATTTTGTCTGTCAAAATACCCTTTTTAACAGCAAACATGCAGATGCAATATCTCTCAGCAAATTCCCTCAACAACATCAGCAGAAGCACATCATAAACTCCATCTGTTTACAAACCAATCTCAGTGCTTGACAGGTTTTCTTTAAATAGCAATTTTATACAGACCAGCGAGAACCAATGACGAGGTTCAATAATCCAACAGTAAGTCAACAGTGAAAATGCTTTTACTACAGTGTCATCCAGCATGATTTAAAAATGCACCAATTAAAAGGAACAATCGAAACAAATATTTGTACATTTAATTTATTTGTTTTTTAATGCTCTTTAAGGCGTTACTCCACCCCCAAATTAACATTTTATCAATCAGTTACCCTTTTGTCGTTCCAAACCCGTAAAAGCTTTGATCGTCTTCGGAACACTATTTATATTATCATCAGGTGCGACCAGCCGTTCAAAAAAAAAAAAAGTCTCTGCGACTCTGAAAGTCTCCCTGTGGTTCAACAATAGACACACATTAGGCACATATCGTGGTCTAAACCAATCAAAGATAGTGAAGGGCGGAAGGTTTTGATCAAGAAAGCTAAACTACAGGAGTTGGCCATCTGAGTGGCATGTGACTGCAATGGAGGATAGTCCATAATACATTGAGCCATGAGATGTTCAGTTTAAAACACTTGATTTAGATTTTATTTTTATTTCATTTATCTTGAGATGTTTTAAGTTTAAATCTCACCTCAGTGAAGCACTTTAATCACCAACACTTTTTCAGTAAGTTACCTTTCTTGTAGAATTGTGCTTCAAATAAAGAACGTTATGTTGACCAGATTGTTAGTTAATCATTTACTAGTCAATATTGCATATAGTTAGTCTAGAGCCCTGTTTATATATTTATGGATACCACATGGGTACACGGTTTTCCTTCAAATCAAAGTATAAATAAACGTAGAAGACGTATCCATGTGGTGCGGCTGACACAGAACAGCGTACGCAGGCGAATCTCGAGTGTCTGTATTTGTGTGATTATTCTCAAATCTCTGGGTAGGATGATACGTGTAATTAATGTAGGTCATTTATAATCACTCTTCATGACCCAACTCAAACAGCCTTCCCTCAAGAGCATCTAACGAATCTCGTCCTCATTTCCACTTCTTGAAACTGAAACTCACTTCCACTTCATGGTGCAAAGCTACAGGACTTTGGTCTGGTGTCGACCTGCCAAACATTAATATAATTTCCGTATGACGAGACAGAGGAAGTCTCTTACTGGTCTCTATACAATTGACATTGACACGTTTGAGGTTACATTCGGACTACAAAGAGCAATTATTTTTGATTACAAGACAATGGGATTGCATGTAAACTGAGTCACAAATAGTAGGCAGGGTTTTTCAACCCCTGCAGCCATATATGGACAAAAACTACAGGAAAATAATTAGGTAGGAGTGGTTCAACATAAGTACACTTCTCAAACCCCATATTCTCCAGAAGTTGGGATGCTTATGATCTCATACAAGCAAGACTGCACTGAGGTCAGAGCATGTGCATAATATAATATAAACTTTCATCGTTAGCCAGAGAGCAACAGTGTATTACTGGGAGGAAATCATTTCTGGAAGATTCAGTGTTTTTGTGCATGAGGTGTGAATGATGAGGGCACGCGGATAAAGGGCAGTGATCTCGTTAACATCATAAACGGTCACTGTATTGATTCAAATGAGGATTTATATTGTCATAAACACAAGCAGGGCGACTAAAATGCCAAAGGAGCCGCTAACATGCTAAACATGAGGATGTCAGTGAGTGTAACAGAGACACTACTCACCAGTTAGTCTTTGACTTCTCATCCACCACCTCCTTATAGGCCGCGGTAAGAGCTGGGCCGTTTTTGCTCAGGTTCACAGCCATGATGGGGAAATCTGTGGGGTTTTGACCGTCCGACGCTAGGGACAGACGCTGCAGAGGACTCCGGGGGTAGATGGGGATCTCTCGGCTCTACGCAGACAGGAAGCGAGAAGCGCCACATCACGTAGCTCTCACTCCTCCCTGGAGCGACGTTACGAACACTACTATGGTGACGGCGTAGCTCATGAATATTAATTACGCAAAGTGAGGTTCGCCCAGTAAGCCTTCCTGATTCGCTGCAGAGCTGACGCAAGTGTGTGAGCGGATGTCAGCTGGCGAATGATGACTCGGCTTATGAATATTAATTAATTTTTGCGACTTCTGAAGGTTTCCATGCACATCTTTGGCTAAACCTTCGTCGTAGTGGTGTTTTGTACAGCAAGCGGCAACGACATCTTCTGGACAGCACGAGAGTCGCACTTGAGACGTGGTTACTCACTACCTCTTTTCTAAGTAATAATTCAATGCATGTGTGTAGTAGCGTTTCTAAACCATAACATTAACATTTAAACAACTTTACACTTCAAATAAAATAGGTTTTGACAAAAGCACATTGTTTTATAAATTGAAAAACAATTTTTGCCTTTATTTCTTAAGACAATGGATGGTCAGAATTAGAAATATACATATAATTATAATAAGAAAATGCAGCAGCATTTTTCTGTCCTTTTTCAGGATTCTCTGTTGGACAAAGACCATTTTTTAAAAGACAAATCTTTTGAGTTATTATTATTCATTTACCCAACCGTTTTTAATGGTAGTATTTTATAGTTTAAAATATAAAAGATCACAACTATTTTCAACAATTTCAGTGTTGGAATTTTCTGCTTTTTTCCTTCTTCAGAGACCTTTTTTTAAATATAAATATGTGGAAACTAATATTTATTTTTTTAGTTATTTATGTATGTATGTATTTGTTTGCCCCAAAATTGTGAATTGTATTATTTTATGGTTTAAAATATTAAGGAGCACAATTGTATTTAACACTAACATTATTAAGACATTTTTCTTGAGCATCAAATCAGCATATTTGATTTCTGAAGGATCGTGTGATGGAGTAATGATACAAAAATGTCATAGTTAAATTATATTTTTACATTTATTGGGGAAAATAATCATCAATTATATAATTATTTATTTTTTACCCTGAACAAAATCTTAAATGTCTCATGTAAATATTTTATGCTTTATGAAAGATAACAAATCTTTTGATCTTGGGGTAAAATATGACTGTACTTTGTGAGTGTGAAATTCCTCGATTAGACAATAAAAATGTGCAAATTATGCAAATTAAGAGCAGTAGATTAAGAGTAAATTCTGAAAGTCTGTGCTGTTGTCCAACAATAAATCCAAGAGAACGTATTAGACAAAAGGAGCTTTATTCACTAAAGTTGACACCTTGGAGGTTAGTCTCAGCGGGACTGATTCTGAGGAGAGAGCAGGATAGATGAAAGGAGTTTCTAGCACATACAGTTAGCAGGAGAGGTCATTACGGTTCTGTGTACGTGTGTATGTGATACACAGTAGTACAGTACCAATCAACAGTTAAAACACAAAGTAGACGGTACAGTACAGTTGCTTATACATTGATGGTTAAGGCTAAGGTTTTCTTGAGGGTCTTGCGGGAGGTGAGAGAATGGAAAAAAGATCCCTGATATCTTGCAAATAGCTGCGGAAAAAAAGTTGTAGCCTACCAGAGTGCAAAGCATGCTATACTGCCTTAGCACAATCTCAAAAAGGGTTGCAACTCGACTGTCTCCAGTAAGATTAGGCATATTTATTTTTTCCTGTTTATAGTGACATTATTGAATAAATGTCTCAATTAAAGCAGTAGTCCGATAAGAAATGGTTATGTTTCAGAGTGAAATTGTTCATTTAAATTAGGGCTGTTCATTAACCTTTAACCAACCGATAATAATTTTGACCCATTAATATAATCAGTTAAACGGTTTAAATTCACTTATTTATTTATTTTTAGTAATTGTATCAAAATATTTTAAAAGGTTTGCTGCATGGTTAAAAAAGCTACACATATAAAAAAACAAGTTTTTTAGAGAGAGCGAGAGAGAGTAAAAACAAAGTAGCCTATAAGTCGCATTTTATTATTTCATTCAGAAATAGGCTGACGAAATGTACAAACATTATGAATAAACACTGTAAACATAGCTAGCTATTTTATCCCCCACTCCAAACAAATTTCAATTAACAGTAGGCTAAAAAAACAGAATTATAAATAAGAAAGCTAATTATCAAACAAACAAATTTTTTAGGCTAAAAAAAAGAAACCAATGTTGGTCTCTTCAACAAAAATAAATGTTCCCGTATTCGATTTAAATCCAAAATATTATTTCCTTTATTTTTACCCTTACAATAAACATAAAAAAAATTGTTATAACTTCAGGCGGTAGGTGATAACCTTAACAGCAGATTTTACTAATATTTAAACAGAGATGGTTTGTCCTATTTTAACGGTTTTTTTATAATGATCAAATGAAAGGCTGCATTTGAGTGAATGCTTAAATAGCATGAGGCTAACAAAATTGTTTATTCCTCTTCCAAATTGGAGCAACTTTGGTCATTAAGATAATTGATTGTAAAGGTTGCTTTTATTTGTGAATTCATAAAAAAAATAATCTTTTTTTTTTAAAAAAACAAACAATAGAATCAGCTTTTGCTCTCTTTAACTTCAGCCAATAAGAACAAATCTGCATCTAAAAACTGGGTTCAAAACAAACCAATTGGGCTGGTAAAATAGTACATTTGGGGTTAATTTTACCCAGTAAATTTGATTGTTTATTTAACCCATCATTAATGGATGATTTAACTCAGCTAATGGCTTTATTCGTTTCTATTATAATATTCGCTTTTTTTTCTTCTTTTTTTTCCTTTATGCATGAAATAATATTTACAGATTAACTTAAATCCTCTAAACTTCTGTAAAATACTCCAGACGTGATAACTTCCTTTATTTCTCATTTGCTTGTTTTTATAAGCTATAAGCCTACACATTGCCTATTTAATCTCGTTTAACAAACATTAGAAGTAAAGATTAAACATTAAACCGATGTAATTCACGAGTAAATCGACCGCTCTGTAACTGTGTTTCCACCGTAACGGCGCTGGCTCTCGCGCCGAGCTGGAGTCGTGTTCGGCGGGAACGATCACGGATAAGACCCCCTGCGCTTCACTCATGGAAGAAATGAACTGCGATTGCCTTCATAACCTGCTCAACAACAAACAGTCAACAGCTCTGTGGACATGTTTTAACATCCAAAGTATTTGTGTTCTGTATCTTTATAAATATAATAGTTTATTTTATGCAAAGCATCAGACTCTTTATCAAGCAATAAGACCGACGCGACGCGAGCGACGTTCGTTTAGTGATTCACACCGCGAATGTTGCTCTGCATAGATTTAAACAATATACTGACAGAAACAATTTTATAAATAAAATAAAATGTACACAAACTACCCAAACACTGAACAAATAACCCCCAAAAAATTACCCAAAAGGCTGAACCCAGCATCTAGGTGAATTAAGTTGTTCTCTGCCAGAAGTGCTGCAGGTTTGTGATGTAATATGATATGATCAGGTGAATCCTCGTTCTGTTGTTTTCTGCTTTTTGCGCATGTGAAATTAATCCCCGAAAACAGATGCTAGTATTTTTAACGGGTCACAGACACTTATTCTTTTTAATTTAATTCAGTTATATAATATTTGTCGGTTAACGGTTAGGAAAAATAACTGAAATGAACATCCCTAATTTAATCTTTATTTAAAAACGTGTCTTGTTTTGAAGCCACTTGGAACATTTGCGTAAAAAATTAAATAACTGAAAAAGTATACTTTTCCATTAAAACAACGCTTCATATTCAAAACACGCACACAAGATGAAAACTTGAAATGCAGATATAGAATTTCACAAAATACTTATCAGGCCCATGAAAGCACACACAAGATGAAATGCACTTGACAAATAATTATTTCGTGGCGTACCTAAATAAAAAAAGAAACACTTTCTAAAATTAAAAATAGACCAAAACTGCGGGGAAATGCGGTCCATTAAAACGTGTCAATCTTCACAGGATTTTAGAATTTGCTTTTAGAAACATTAGCTTAGACAAACATTGCTTAGCCTATTCCACAGATTCTGGAATTAACAAATTACCAAAGGGGCATTTTGGGCTGAGCGAGCAGCGCTGAGCGTATGAGCGAGCGGAGCGGGATCTTCAGAAAGAGCTCTCTGCTCTGAAGGAAATATGATCGCTACTCCCCGCTGTGTGCTCTGCATGCAACATGCTTTTTTTTGGCCACCAAGTCCTTATCCTGTTCTGAACTCATCTTCCCTGTTTCTTTAGCATACTATCTGTCTGTATGCCCGGTCTGTTCTGTTCTGCTGCATTCTGATTGGTTCGGATAGCATACTGCGGGAGGTTGGGGCAGGGGTGCAGAAAAAAATCGAGCTATAAAGCGATTTAGAAATCGCGCAATCTCAAATCGCGATTTTATTTCGATTTCGATTAATCGCACAGCCCTAGTGTGAACTCCGTTCTGATTCTCTCTAAACAAAGACACTTGTACATCAAGGGAGCGGTGTCAACTTCCTCTTTGAAACACAGAGCCCAAGTCAACAGAAGTCTGAAATAGGAAGTGCTGTAATGAGGAACAAGAACTGCAGCAGTCTTATTTCTAGAAGATCTCATAGGTCAGATCATCCGATGACATTCATGCTCTGTTGTGGTTTGATATGGAAATGAAAGTCACAATTGTTAAGACAAAGCTGCTTCTGGGGATGTTAGGTTGAACCTGTTCCTTCCGGAGATTTATGATGACTCATCAAAACTGTTGATTTTGTGGCATTTCGTCTGTCAAAATACCCTTTTTAACAGCAAACATGCAGATGCAATATCTCTCAGCAAATTCCCTCAACAACATCAGCAGAAGCACATCATAAACTCCATCTGTTTACAAACCAATCTCAGTGCTTGACAGGTTTTCTTTTAAAAAACTATTTTATATAGACCAGCGAGAACCAACGACGAGGTTCAATAATCCAACAGTAAGTCAACAGTGAAAATGCTTTCACTACAGTGTCATCCAGCATGAATTAAAAAAGTACCAGTTAAAAGGAACAATCGAAACAAATATTTGTACATTTCATTTCATTTATTTGTTTTTTAGTAAAAAGCCTTGTTAATTTTTGGAACTATATGGGTTAAAATGTAGAGTTTCAAATCCCAACTGTTATAAATTAATACAACTAAATGACAGAAAAATCACAGTACGTACTCAATTCTCTTTAAGGCGTTACTCCACCCCCATATGAACATTTTATCAATCAGTTACCCTCTTGTCGTTCCAAACCCGTAAAAGCTTTGATCGTCTTCGGAACACAATTTATATTATCAGGGCTCTAGAGTGCGACCTAATTTATCAATGGTGCGACAAAAACAAATCTGAGGTCGCACTGGTGCGACCAGCCGTCAAAAAAAAAAAAAAAAAACCTTTCTGCGACTCTGAAAGTCTCCCTGTGGTTCAACAACAGACACACATCGTGCAACAGGCCCATGTCGTGGTCTAAACCAATCAGAGTTAGTGAAGGGCGTACCCCCCCTCTGATTGGCCGTGGTCCAGATATTCCTGTACGTGTGTGTACGTTTGAAAATGTGTGTGCTGCTGCAGTCAGACACACTTAGCGACTTTTCAACCCCCCCTAGCGACTTTTTTTTTCCAAAAAAGCGACTAGTGACAAATCTAGCGACTTCTTGGACAAACATTCGAGACTGTGATCGTTGGTACTAACGCCACAGCGCGAGATCAGCGCACACGCAGCTCTTTCTCTGCATCTGCTCTGTTCAGTGAGCGTCTGAGAGGAGCAGCCCGTTCAGTTAAAACAGATATTATTATTCTCTATGTTTACATGCAAATATAGCCGAAATCACAGGACAGGAATTGTCTTTGTCTTGTTTTATATTGTGTATTATTTGATTTAATCAGACAACGGCTCAATACAATTATAAATTAGGGTTTTTGTGCAGACTAACTTCTTGGAAGGGAGAGCTGGTTATGTATTCGCCTGATTTTTTTTATAGTTTTAAGGGGGGGTTGAGAAGCACTGCACTAGAGCATCCCTTCGTTCAGACACAGTGGAAGATCTGATAAGAATCGGTGTAGAGGGGCCAAGTCTGGAAGATGTTGATGCTAGAGAGAGTGTGGCCAGCTGGTTTAGCCAAGGACAAAAATCAAGAAGGCCAAACTACAGGAGTTGGCCATCCGAGGGGCATGTGACTGCAATGGAGGATAGTCCATAATACATTGAGCCATGAGATGTTCAGTTTGACGCCCTAAAAACACTTAATTTAGATTTTATTTTTATTTAATTTATCTTGAGATGTTTTAAGTTTAAATCTCACCTCAGTGAAGCACTTTCAGCACCAACACTTTTTCAGTAAGTTACCTTTCTTGAAGAATTGTGCTTCAAACAAAGAACTTTATGTTGACCAGATTGTTAGTTAATCGTTTACTAGTCAATATTGCCTATAGTTAGTCTAGAGCCCTGTTTATATATTTATGGATACCACATGGATGCACGGTTTTCCTTCAAATCAAAGTATAAATAAACGTAGAAGACGTATCCATGTGGTGCGGCTGACACAGAACAGCGTACGCAGGCGAATCTCGAGTGTCTGTATTTGTGTGATTATTCTCAAATCTCTGGGTAGGATGATACGTGTAATTAATGTAGGTCATTTATAATCACTCTTCATTTCTGAAGCGTTCATGACCCAACTCAAACAGCCTTCCCTCAAGAGCATCCAACGAATCTCGTCCTCATTTCCACTTCTTGAAACTGAAACTCACTTCCACTTCACGGTGCAAAGCTACAGGACTTTGGTCTGGTGTCAACCTGCCAAACATTAATATAATTTCCGTATGACGAGACAGAGGTCTCTTACTGGTCTCTATACAATTGGCATTGACACGTTTGAGGTTACATTCGGACTACAAAGAGCAATTATTTTTGATTACAATGTAAATTGAGTCACAAATAGTAGGCAGGGTTTGTCAACCCCTGCAGCCATATATGGACAAAAACTACAGGAAAATAAGGAGGTAGGAGTGGTTCAACATAAGTACACTTCTCAAACCCCATATTCTCCAGAAGTTGGGATGCTTATGATCTCATGCACGCAAGACTGCACTGAGGTCAGAACATGTGCATAATTCAATATAAACTTTCATCGTTGGCCAGAGAGCAACAGTGTATTACTGGGAGGAAATCATTTCTGGAAGATTCAGTGTTTTTGTGCATGAGGTGTGAATGATGAGGGCACGCGGATAAAGTGCAGTGATCTCGTTAACATCATAAACGGTCACTGTATTGATTCAAATGAGGATTTATATTGTCATAAACATAAGCAGGGCGACTAAAATGCCAAAGAAGCCGCTAACATGCTAAACATGAGGATGTCAGTGAGTGTAACAGAGACACTAACGTTACTCACCAGTTAGTCTTTGACTTCTCATCCACCACCTCCTTATAGGCCGCGGTAAGAGCTGGGCCGTTTTTGCTCAGGTTCACCGACATGATGGGGAAATCTGTGGGGTTTTAACCGTCCGACGCTAGGGACAGACGCTGCAGAGGACTCCGGGGGTAGATGGGGATCTCTCGGCTCTACGCAGACAGGAAGCGCGCAGCGCCACATCACGTAGCTCTCACTCCTCCCTGGAGCGACGTTACGAACATTACTATGGTGACGGCGTAGCTCATGAATATTAATTACGCAAAGTGAGGTTCGCCCAGTAAGCCTTCCTGATTCGCTGCAGAGCTGACGCTAGTGTGTGAGCGGATGTCAGCTGGCGAATGATGACTCGGCTTATGAATATTAATGAGGTTTTACGACTTCTGAAGTTTACCATGCAAATCTTTGGCTAAACCTTCGTCGTAGTAGAGTTTTGTAAAGCTAGCGGCAACGACATCTGTTGGACAGCACGAGAGTCGCACTTAGACGTGGTTACTCACTAACGTTACCTCTTTTCTAAGTAATAATTCAACGCATGTGTGTAGTAGCGTTCCTAAACCATAACATTAACATTTAAACAACTTTACACTTCAAATAAAATAGGTTTTGACAAAAGCACATTGTTTTATAAATTGAAAAAAACAATTTTTGTCTTTATTTCTTAAGACAAAGGATGGTCATAATTAGAAATATACATATAATTATAATAAGAAAATGCAGCAGCAGTTTTATTTCCTTTTCATGATTCTCTGATGGACAAAGACCATTTTTAAAAAGACAAATCTTTGGAATTATTATTATTAATTTACCCAACCATTTTTAATGGTAGTATTTTAATGTTTAAAATATTAAAGAACACAACTATTTTCAACAATATCAGTGTTGGACTTTTCTGCTTTTTTCCTTCTTCAGACATCTTTTTTTTTTTTTTTATATAAATATGTGGAAACTAATATTTTTTATTTATGCATGTATGTATTTGTTTGCCCCAAAATTGTGAATTGTATTATTTTATGCTTTAAAATATTAAGGAGCACAATTGTATTTAACACTAACATTATTAAGAAATGTTTCTTGAGCATCAAATCAGCATATTTGATTTCTGAAGGATCATGTGATGGAGTAATGATACTAAAATTTCATAGTTAAATTATATTTTTATGTTTATTGGGGAAAATAATTATCAATTTTATAATTATACATTTTTTTACCCTAAACAAAATCTTAAATGTCTCATGTAAATATTTTATGCTTTATGAAAGATAAATCTTTTGATCTTGGGGAAAAATATGACTGTACTTTGTGAGTGTGTGTGTGTGAGATTCCTCCATTAGATAATAAAATGCAAATATTATGCAAATTAAGAGCAGTAGATTAAGAGTAAATTCTGAAAGTCTGTGCTGCTGTCCAACAATAAATCCAAGAGAACGTATTAGACAAAAGGAGCTTTATTCACTAAAGTTGACACCTTGGAGGTTAGTCTCAGCGGGACTGAGTCTGAGGAGAGAGCAGGATAGATGAAAGGAGTTTCTAGCACATACAGTTAGCAGGAGAGGTCATTACGGTTCTGTGTACGTGTGTATGTGATACACAAAGTAGTACAGTACCAATAAACAGTTAAAACACAAAGTAAACGGTACAGTACAGTTGCTTATACATTGATGGTTAAGGCTAAGGTTTTCTTAAGGGTCTTGCGGGAGGTGGGAGAATGGAAAAAAGATCCCTGATATCTTGCAAATAGCTGCGGAAAAAAAGTTGTAGCCTACCAGAGTGCAAAGCATGCTATACTGCCTTAGCACAATCTCAAAAAGAGTTGCAACACGACCGGCTGCTTCAGTCGAAGCAACTCGTAATTCTAGGCTGACTGCATTTGAGCTGATGACTGGAAGACGACAAATAAATAGCAAATAAATTAATTATTTAAACAAACAATCTACTTCCAGATGCACAACCAGTGAGCCACATTTAGTAGTGAAAAATCTGCTGATACAAAGACGGTATCATCGGTCTTTAAATCAAAGTTTGGAGAAGTTGGCATAACATTTTACATTCAATTCAAGGAAGGAAGAAAGAAAAATGATATTATCATCAACACACCATCATGTTTTCCAAATCCAACCGGTGACTTTTCTATGTAAAACACAAAAGGAGAAATTTTGAAGCATGTTCACGCTGCACTCTTCCACACAATGCAAGTGAATGGTGGCCACAGCTGTCAAGCAACAATAGCAAAGTTTTCCAATAAACATTTAATACAATTTCAGTTCGGAATAAACTTTTATGGCACTCTTTTTTCAGAGCTTGAACGTTCATGGTCCCCATCCGCTTTCATCGCATGGAAAACAGGAGCGTGAACAACATGCTTCAACATTTCTCCTTTTGTGCTTTACAGAAGAAAGTGATCAATTCGGTTCGTAAAAGTGAGTAAAGGATTGCAGAATTCACATTTTGGGGTAAACTATCCACTATAAAAGCATATTCAAAGCTATACCGGACACAAAATATCAATTCCCTTGGTGAAAGTACACATATATGGTGCTAAATATAATTCTGGCAATATTTAGCCCTTTTTCAGGGAGTCTTGAGCCATGGGCTTGTGAAGAGCAGCACCAGGAGGTGAGAGTGAAGAGATGTTCACACTTCTTTCCCGATGGAAAGCCTTTGAGAAGTGGCTTCCCAACCCCCCCGAGCTCCAGTTCAGACGAGTGAAGAAATATTTTTTCATTCTGCTCCGTGTAAACATCTTGATCATCCACGAGTTAATGAGTGCATTAACACAAATTAATATACAGTAAAATAACTTGAGTCCAGCACCTGTGCTGGTCAAACATCAAACGTACCATCTACTCTGTCAAAAGTTAGTAATATTAGTGACTACAGGAACAATAGTGTCTAAGATTAATAAGGATTACACTCTTGCAGACAGATTTGTAGAATAGATAAATGCTAAACAGCCGAAAAAAATATTGCATTCATACGCTATGACGTGCCCACAGCCTGCAAATCTTAAAGGGGCATAATCACATTTGGCAGAAATGGTGGCATTTGTTTGTTTTTCCACAAAGTCCCACCATTCAGTATTTTTGCTCCCTCTTTTTATATGCAAGCAAATTGGGTGAATTTTTAAGACAAGTATAAAAATCTGCCTCGATTCCTAAAGCAACTTCACAATACTTATCAAAATAAATACTTACACATCTGCCATATCATGCACATGCGGCTGAGGTGAATTCAATTCAGTGGCCGTTCGCATAAGACGTGTTTTTGCGTTAAAAACAGGTTGACGGAGCTTTCCATGTACACTTGTTGGACAATGTGTTTATCCACATGTACAGTAAATACGGTTAACGTGCCCCCAGAGCAATGAGTCCATTCTTTTAAAATCAACACTGCGCATCAAACGATAAACCAAATAGTGTTTGAAAAAAACGTCCGTCTAGTGCATGTTTACACAGAGCAACATTAAAAATACAGCAAGAGCATGTCCTGTGTGAACGGCCAGCTTAATTCTCAAAACAACACTCAAGGTTAAATAAAGAATATGTCAAAAGGAGATATGATTATAACCAAAAAAAAATAAAAATAACACTGTGTCCTAATGAGATGCAATGCAACACGAAACAAGATACAAGGATTGTTTTTAGCAATGAGCGATGAGTTATATTAATTTTAAATGAATTATTTTAATTTCTTCTACCTCGTGGCTGACAATGATTAGACCTATCTCAGGAACGTATGCGTTTTGTACAATATTATGTTTAATTTGTTATCATTTTGGTATGAATTTAACGCCGTAATGAAAGCAACAATGGATAATTTACCTCAGATCTTAAAAACACCTTGAAATACACAAAAACGTTCAAACAGAACAAACAAGTGTATTTCTCAACAAAATTGCGTCAGTCACTGATACATTTGAAAGATTGTTCAAACTGTTAATTTGAATGAAATTACATATTTATTCGTTGCACAGTGAGAGAGCAGTGAGCTTTCAGAGATAGCTCCGCCCACACACTCATCTGATTGGCTGTGGTTTGAGATTGATTTTGTCATCTTGCTTGTCTGTGTCCGAAATCGCCCCCATACCCTTAAAAGTTCACTATTTGTAGTGGTGTCCAAAACCAATGTACATTATTGAGCTCACTCATTCAATCCCACAATGCACTGCTATAACTACAACCGATGTACACTCAACAGCTAGAAAACATGTGAGGGTCGAGCCAAACGAACTCCGTGACCAAATTCGCACACTTGTTTTCATTCACTCCTGAAAGTGGACTGTATTAGTGAAGTAACGTAGGGAATAGTGAATGAGGGTATAGGGGGCGATCGTCGCTGGAATCTCATTGCATTGTTAGGACATGGTGTTAGGTTTCGTTTTTTTATAGCACAAAGATATGAAGTGGGAGTCACTCACTTGACTAGTTTTATGACCTCCATTTGTTAAAAAATCAACTCACATTTTCTCATTAGGGACTCAAGCTTTTCCTAATCACATTCGTAGTGTTTTATGGGATAACACTGAAACGGCAGGAAGTTGGAAGGCGGAGACTACAATAAACATTTTTTTCTTACATTCTATCGCAAACTGTTAAAATAGAAAGTGCACAGACAACTACAGTTTCCACAGGGACCCAGATGGGACGGTGCGATGGTTCAGACATGATCAATCCTGTCTCGCCGCCATTCCAACTTCAGCCCAATGTTTCCTCATCCAGTGATGACAAGAGTAAGAACGCCAACAGTAACACAGAGAGAATCACAATGACAGTAATAAGAAAACTAACAGTAGTACAAGTCTAACTTCCTGGGTTGTGGAACCCCGAGGTTTGTCCGGTTTTACAGTTTTCCTGGTGTTTTCCAGGCTAAGCCGTTGTGATGGCGGATCTGGGAGAACGGCACATGATAGCGGATTCAGCACATAGCGGCCAACGTGTACCAGCGGCTCTCACCTCCTCCTTCTGCTTCCCTTTCAAGGGTCTGGTGTTTAGACGTCCCTCCCCTCAACATTCACTTCTTTTGACTCCTCTTGTTCAAAGTAAAAACAGGTTTCTCTGTCCGTTTGATTTTGTAGTGTTTTAGTTGCAGGCACTCTCACATGGCGTACTTTTGCGTCCATTCTCTCGCTAGTCTGTTGTACCTACGGGTAAAAAAAGGATACATTTTTATGATGTAATTCAAGCTAAATTTCTGTTTTGTATAGTTTTATTTATCAGTGGACAGAAATGCTTTACATAAAGTGGATTTAATGTGATACTTTATATGCTATAGACATGTAAAATATCCATGTTTCACATCATTACTGAGTGCTTCAATCACATAATTGTGTATATATGTTACATCTTTGAGTGCTTATGTTAAGAAACTAATGAATCAGTATCAAATACGAATCAGACTTCCAGAGGCTCTGGAGGTAATAATAATGTTGTAAATAATGTTCGGTTTCTTGCACAGATCAATCATTTTGCTTCATAAGACCACAATATATCCTCAGGTTTTAATTCTGTGTTGAAAAAACTGTGCTGCGTTCTTTTTTTACTCTCAAAGTGACAGTAGCCGTTAAACATTTTTCCGGATTCTTTGCGGAATTGATGAAGTTCAAAAGAACAGCATTTATTTCAAGTAGAAATCTTTCGGAACATTATTTAATGTGTTTACTGTCATTTGTGATCAATTCAATGCATCCTTGCTGAATTAAAATATTAATTTCATAAAAATAAACAAATTATCCAAATTTATAAATATTAGAAAAAAATTCCCAACATATTGGATGGCCTGAGGGTGAGTAAATTAACATCAAATTATCATTTTTGGCTAAGCTATCTCTTTAACCATGTTAGTAACTTGCGACTATAGTCGGCTAACAATGTCTGGAACATTTACCCGCCTCTAAACATGACACTGAACAAAGTGAACTAATGTTATTGGTCACTTTACAGTACATGTCAGTCAGACGACCTCCTTCTACAAAAGTGAGCAGCCCTTGGTCAATCAAAGTGGCTACAGAGCCGAGACTTTACACCATCAGTCAAAGATGTGAATACACGAGACTAACATGCCCCAAACAAGCCAAGATGGGGAAGAGCATATTATTAATGGTGTACTGTGGAGAGGAGTTTGGAATTTTAGAACAGCTCTGAATGTGGCTCATCCAATCAGAGTGAACAATCTGCAGTATAACAGTTCTACTGTTCTTTTGTAGGGATGCACCGAAATTAAAATCTTGGCCAAAGCCAAACAAAATGAAACACTGGGCCGAAGGCCGAATACCCAACATGTTTTTGTGAATTCCGCCCCCCCCATGTATTTTGCCATTTTTTCCACCATTGCATAAATTAAATAGCCAAAATGTGCTTTTTACTGTTTTGTCTTGTTTTTCAAATAAAAAAAATAATTACAAAACTATTTAAAAATATTTACTTAACACTGAACATTTACTTTAACATTCTAGCAGACATTATACCAAAAAAGCACAATTTAACTTTAAATTAATAAGTTGGTAAAATAATATTTTGGGGGCATTTTTGAGACCCCCTTCCCGAATCAGGCATGTCTTTTTTACTGTACAAATAAATATAGCCTTGCTGAGAAGAAGAGGCTTCTTTTAAAACATTAGAATAAATTACAGATCCCAATTTGAACCGTGTAAATGTTATAATAAATGTATTAATTAAGCTGTTGTAGGGTAAATATTATTATTGTCTTTTTTATTTTACAGAACAGCAGTAAAATTACAATACTAACATTTATGAATGTTGATTGAGTTGTTTTTCTCAGCTTTAATTTTTTCAGAAAATCTCAGTGCTTATTTTTGTTGACAAAAGCAGATTTATAAATGACTCTCATTACATCAATATGGGAAGAAGTTTGTCGCACATATCACGTTGTCACATGCCTTTAAATAAAATAATAAAAATGTTACTAAGCAACTGAGAAGTAACACTGCTTCAGCGCAGATTTGGACTTTGGACTTTGATCCCTGGCGCCGCGAGCTCGTGCCTCTATGCGTATATTTGCAAACATAACAATCTGCAGTTTATTTACTAACCGTTTGAGGCCATTTTGCGATTTCAATCATCATACAGTAACCAACAACAACCACCCTTCCTCTTCTCATCGGAGATGCAGAACTAAGCGGCCTCTTAATGCTTGTAATGATTATTTGTAATGAATTAAAACATCCTGCAACTATTTATATCTGAAAGTGCACCGTGTAAAAAGTTATTGTCTCTCAAAAGAAAGAGTCGACTCTGAATCATTGAAACGAGTCGTTTTTAAAACGAATCCCAAGCCGTTTCATGTTGACGTCAACATGAAGCATTAGCATATTGCCCGCCCACTTGTTGTGCGCGCAGACCTGGGAAAACTTGATTTTCATGTTGGTCTGAATGAAAATGCAAAATCATTCTTTGCCACTAGGTGCCACTTTTGGTTAAAAATAGCTGTTTCCCCGATAACCCTGTACACAAAGCAGCACTGCGTTTGCAAACACTGGACCAATCACCACACATTAGCGCAACACAAAGGAGGGGTTTAAAAAGATGAATCGTTGAATGAATCAATTGGGAGTTATAAAAATTCATTAAAAATAAATGCATAATAAAATAAAATGAAAGTGTTTTTTGACCTTGCATGCACGTCAACCTGTTGTTGGGGACTCCAAAAAACAAAATATGAACCTTTCATAACCCATAATGGAGTACTTTAAATACTTCCACACTGCCGACATGTTTGCTGCATTAGTGTGCGCCTCTGTTTGATCGCGTCACGTCATTGTTCGGTACTTAAGGTCTTTTCGCTATTTTCGACTGAATAATTTAGGTTGCCGAACATTCGATACATCCCTAGTCTTTTGTTCTTAACCCGAATGTTACAAAAAGCTGTTTTTGTACTGATGGCACACTTATCATGACTTATAACTTTGACTTCCATCAAATAAAAGCAGAAAACCACCACAAGTATTTTTCACTTATATTAAATTTGCCAAAAATAGGCATTTGATAAAAAAAGAAAAATTAACAATAAAAAAAAAAATGTAAATGTGCATGTAAGGATCACTCACTTTTCTCTGTCTGCTTTATATGTATGTGCGATCTCAGGTACAAGCGGGTCATCTGGATTCGGGTCACATAACAGGGAGCAGATGGACAACAAGACTAAAAAAGAAAGGGAACACATTAAAACATATAATACCAAAACATCCTGATCGTCTCTACTGCTGGAATGAGGAGCTTCTCTCACACTGCCCTGTGTTTGTTTGTCATATAACAGATTCCCGTGGAGAGATCCAAACTAGGTCATTGCTTAGAACAAAGAGTAATAACTGCAGTCTGACAACATCACCCACACCGGGCTCAGCGCTCAGAAACACCAAGACTATACAGTACTCAACACAACAAGTCCACAATAAGTGCTCACGCCACATGAGAACATTATAACACCTCAATTATAACCCTCATCTGTCGGTTTGAACATTAGTACAGTAGGTTCGACTGGCCAACGCAATTAGCCTGTACACCAACAGCATGTTAGAATTTGGTAATATAATTAAGTCATGTTTAAAGTCAAAATATTTAACAATACAATAATATTTTACTGATGTAGTAATATATTCATTCTAATCATAAATGAATTGACATGCAAATTAAAATATTTTCATAAAAAAAACTCTGCATTTCTTAGATTATAGTTGGCATCATTAAATTTTTCTTTAATTGAACACTTTAACAGTTAATTCATTGTAAACATATTGATGAACAATGCATCTCACAGCTTTACAATTAACAATTTATTGATTAATGCATCTTTATTTTTACAACTAATTATGGAAATTCCTAAAAGCCAATACAACTTCATACCTGCAATGTGAATAAATCATCCCCCGGTTTCACAGACAAGGCTTAAGTCTAGTCCTAGACTAAAATATAAGTCTGAGCGGTTTCATCTGATAGAAACTTGCACCGACTGATCTTAAAATATATCAGCAGGGCTCGAAATGAATTTTTTACTTGGTAGCACTGGTGTTCCCAACTTCAAGAAGTCAGGAGCACCACAATTTTTTTTAGTTTCACCCACTGAATATTAAGGAGCAACACAACTGCTAATTGAGCAGAAGGGCGGGCAACATCCTTCCTGATGATTAAAAGCTTCAGCAATTGAACCTGATCCTTAAGCTGCAGTGCTTTGTTTTTTTATAAATGCAAGATGAGAAGAAAATGTCATTTACACCTTTCTGAAAACAGTTCCCCTCAGAAATACATTCATATAGACCCCCACTCCCAATTCAATATTTAGGATTTCCTTTCTATATTTCGCATAGTGAACGTTGAGCTTGCTCAGGCTGCTACAGTATTTTCTTTTCTTTGTGTCCGTCTTCAGTGTCTCTGGCTTCTGTTCAATTACATTTTGGAAAATTATTTAAATGCAGTTTGTGCAAGTGCGGTCACAAAACCGGTCAGTTCCAAGTAGGGGTGGGCAAAAATATCATATAATTTTTTTTATTTTTTTTAGACATTTCACGATTTTATCACAGTTCTTTGTCATGTTAGTTTTACCAGTTTGTCTGAGCAGTACTGCCAAACTAATTTCCATATTATAAAGACAAAGCCTTTCAAGGTGACAACATATAAATAATAATGGTGGATATTTAGGCCAAAGTGGGCGAAGATAAAAATCTTTGTCATTATTTTATCTTTGTTATGAAAAAATAAGAACAAAGATACACATTGCAACTACACATGATATACAAACAGTGTTTAATTTTCAGGTACAATAGGCATATTTAGCAGGAGCATTAAATAAATTGAATGAACAAATATAAAAATAAAACACTATAGATTGATTCCATTATTTGTTTCAGTCAAGAGTAGTGAGTTATGTTTTTCTCTTTGTGTTTGGTTGTTTTAACATTAATAAATTCTGTTGATTCTGTCATAGTGTTTTATATTTATACCATCATTTACTCACTCAAAATTTGTTTCAAACCTTGCTTTCTTCTGCTGAACATAAATGCTATTTTGAAGAAAGTGGAAAACCAAACAGTTGCTGATCCAGAGTGACTTCCAGAGTATTATTTTATATGCTACTATCAAGTGGACCAGCAACTGTTTGGTTACCCACATTCTTCAAAATATTGAATTTTGTGTTCAGTGCTATCTATCATGCATTGTGACATTGCCTGAATCTTACCTTTGGATACAGTAAGTGCAGGTGACCACTGAGATCGCAGGATGTCCAGACAAATACTTCCGTTACTGTTAATATTGGGGTGGTAGATTTTTGTTGTAAATGCGACCTGTCAATCAATGCAGAGAATATTCATTACAGCATGACAAGCCATTGCGTACATTTGCATTTGTCTAACATCACAAAGCAACTGACCTTTGGTGGTTTGAATGGGTAGTCTGTTGGGAAATGAATCGTAAGGAAGAAAACCCCTCCTTGATATGGACTGTCATTCTAAAAACCAAGAACACAGCTTTGATAATGTATGCATGTACTGTCTTCAACACGTCACATATCAATTACATGTATAAGACAAATTAAATCAAAAATAGAACATTCTGTTATTTCACAGTGCAAAATGTATGTACCGTGACTGCATGTGGAGATCAGCCAATCAGAACAGATGCTATTTACATATAGTAGTTTTAAAGGTACAGTAACCTGTTTATTTCATTAAACTTTTTCTGGTACAAGCAACCTTTCATTAACATTGTAAGGGGACCTCTAGCAGAAAATGCTACAAAAGGTGTTAAACGTCCCTTTTAGATAATTAAAAAACCTTTCTTAAAGGGATAGTTCGGCCAAAAATGAGAATTACCCCATGATTTACTCAAGCCATCATAGGTGTATAAAGAGTTATATAAAAAAATGTCTGGCTCTTCCAAGTTTTATGATAGCTGTGAAAGGGTGTCAAAATTTTGAAGCCCAAAAAAAGAATCCATCCATCATAAAAAGTGCTTCACACGGCTCCGAGGGGTTAATAAAGGCCTTCTGAAGTGAATCGATGTGTTTGTGTAAGACATATTTAAAACTTTATAAAGCGTAATATCTAGCTTCCGCTAACTGTTGTATGCACTTTTTTATGCACTTTTTGGACTTAAAAATCTCGACCCCATTCACTGCCATTATAAAGCTTAGAAGAGCCGATTGTATTTGTCTGAAAGAAGAAAGTCATACACCTAGAATGGCTTGAGGGAGAGAAAATTATGGGGTAGTTTAAATTTTTGTGTGAACTATCCCTTGAACTAATTTAAGGGTTACCATACATTTTGACCAATGAATTTACTATTAATCGTAAGTGTATAGATCTTTTTTTCAGGACTGGAAATTACAATTGCCTGATATTTCATGACAGTGGGAACCCTGTAATTTGACAAGAATAAGGCAGAAAAATGGCTGCTTACCGGCCCCATAATTGTTGCCTGCCAGTGAAACACTGAAAAACATGATTATATAAAATCAATGGGCAGTATTGAAGCAGAGCAAGAACTGGTCCAGTATATGCTGAGAACGGTAGTTAGTGTTGGATCACTTCTAGAGCGAATATCTATATATTTAAACAGTAATCTGACAAAAACATATCAATGGTAAGTTTTTATAATGGACTTGTTCCTCATTTACTCACAGTCCTCTCCGACTGGACCTGCTGAACACTGAGCCGGTGGATCTCTCTGTAGGTCTGTCAGCTCCTGAGGGAAGCAAAATGGCCTTGTCATGTCAAACAGCATTTTATTGAGCAATAACCTTGATTATTTGATTATAAGTGTACTTCAGAGAAAATTTATAAAACACAAGTAACACAAAGGATTCGTGGTCTGATCAAAATGTTATCAGCACCAGGATACTTCATTTACTCAAAATGCTTTCTAAAAACTCAAGGAAATGTGGCTCATGCTAGAGAAATGTGGTTGCCAACACGTACTCCTCATGCTTTGGCTCTGAGGTTTGTTTCCATATTGAGATAGCACTGCCAGCACAACCAACACTGCGGCAGTCATCTCATAGCACCTCACAAACGGGTCTGAGAATCAAATATGGCTATAAACAAAGGGTGTGACTGAAAATATCAGTGTACAGAAATGTCAGTTGTGGAAAACAGGCTATTCATATGTGCTTCTTTTACAAGATAATCTCTTACAATTTTCAAAATGTGAGAACAATGTATCCATGTGAATCTTTAAACGAAAAAAATATATATTTCATAAAGACAAAAATAAAGTGCTAATACACATTATTCAGCATTATGTATTTCTTTATGTTTTTGAAAGAAGTCTCAACGCTCACCAAGACTGCATTTATTAATTAAAAAAACAGTATAAATTGTATTTTTCATATATGCTTATGGTTTATGTAATTTATTCCCGTTATGTAAAACCTGATTTTCAGCTTTATTAGTCTTCACTGTCACATGATACTTCGGAAATCATTCCCATATGCTGATTTTATGCTCAAGAAATATTTAATATTAGTCTATTATTTTCTTTTTATTAATGTGTAATAATTGAATGTGTAATATTTTGGTGCAAACTGTGTTGCCTTTAGTTGTTAAAGTTTTTTTTGTTAAACGCCGAAAACTATTTATTTAAATTATAAATAATTATAAACGATTATAAAACTACATTATAAATGTCTTTAAAAATTATTTAAACTAAATACTTTTTGAACGGTAGTGGATATACATTATATTTTAAACTCATAAACTCATTTTCTTTTAATTTGCAGTTAAAATTGGAGCTAAATATGTATTTGTATGTTTCATGAGATTCACCCATGTGTATTTTTATTAATGTGTTAATAATGTTAAATCTGTGCAGGCATTTGAACAACTTTCTAACTTATATCTGTCTTTCAACAATAATATAACTTGCTACAATGTTAATCTGAATTATAGAAACGTAATCTCCACTTCTTTTCATACAAGCGCTGGACAATATTTACAGTGTCCTTTTTGTCAGTCGCACACCAGTTTCTCTACTGAGGTTAGTTAGTTCAGTGCACCGATTGTATTCGGACAGTGTGGCTCAGTATTTGGCATCAGGGGTATTTCTGTAACTGTTGGGAATCATTCACCATATCTCATATCTCATCCTCGTGGCCATGTCACCTCTGTAATCCCCCTCTTGATTGGCTGTTTGTATTGCTAGAAGTTGCTGTCTGACTCACAGCGCCTGAAAACACCTCTCTAAAGATAGACGCAGAGCGGTCAGCTGTTCACCGACAGCACTTTCAATAACTTTAACTCTCAGCACACTACAAATAACATATAATAAATGGCTTTAATGGATCAGTCTATCATACCTAACACTGTACACAACAACAGATCGACATTAAATGTCATTCATTGACATCAGTGCAAGAAATAAAAGAATGAACCGCCCCCTCAAACTATCTGACCAGATAAAACATTATGCTGAATTTAAGGACAGTTATAAAAATATATATACTGGATATACTGGATATATATCCATTAGCATGCAATCCAGTGTACTGATTAATCCTCCCCAAAAAAGACTGTATAGTTTAGATAAAATCAATGTGCACAGTAAGTCAAAAAAATCAAATACAATAAAATAAAAAAAGTCTAAATTATTTTATATTTTTCTTAAATTGTGGAGTCCAATGTATTAATCAACATGCAGCCTGTATTCACGCCTGTATTCACACCTGCTATTACATTATACTTACGTGTTTAAACACATAAACAGGTTTTAATTTCTGATATCGTTGCACAAGACTGATCCTTATAAAACGACCTCTGGCAAGAGCAGCACAACAACACACCACACACTGTGTTACATCTGTGCTGCTTTTAAAGGGGCGGAGCTTTTACAGTCTATTGTTGATCTGTTGTTCACACTCTTTCTTGACCCTTTGTTGGTGTAACATGGCATTCGGCACAAGTTAAATATGATATCTAACATTAGTCATGGGTCTGTATGCATTTTTAATACAATATCTAAAAATGTGCATCCGATATTTTTTATGAATGGATCAACTTATGCGTTATTTCAAAGGACCTCTCAGACCTTAAAGGGATAGTTCACTCAGAAAGGAAAATTCTGTTGTGTATTCACCTTCAAGTCATTACAAGCCTGTACGCTGTTATTTTGGCTTCAAAAGTCTGAATTTTTGAAGACGTTCTTTCCATACAAGTACAATTTATACTGGCTAAGGCTGTCAAGTTCCAAAATTTACAAATCACACCGCGAAGTATCCTAATATACTAACCAGTTGCAATCTGATAATATTCCAGGAATGAGTACATTTATCTGTCCATGTTAGATGTGAAAAAAATAAATCACAAATTACAGCCAATCAGAAGAGCGTGTGGGCGGGGCTCTCTAAGTACATAATTAATAACAAATAAATAATGTTAACATTATTCAAAATACATACTCGCTGACAGATGCAAACCTTGTAATTGTCACGGGTCAGGGTGCATTCCTGGTTCCCCCTGCCGTCTGTGTTGTCATGTCTTTTTCAGCGGTTCGTGACAGGTGCAATCAGCACTGATCTGGCAGTGGGGCTGCGCCTGTCGCCAACCGCCTCTGTTCCACCTGTAGCTCATTAACCTCTCCTATATATTTTCTCCTCTGACTAGTCCGTGTTGTCAGTAGATTGTTTTGTGTTCTCGATATCGTTTCGTACTCTGGGTTTACTCACGCTTGTCTCATCTTACCCCAGGACGTGCAGAGAGAAGGACTGCCGCTCTCTTTCTAGCTCCACTCTCAGGTGGTTCACCTGGGTTTGTGCTGGGTCCTTTCTATTCAGCTTGTGGGTCCGCATCTCGCTGCATCACCCCCAGAGACTGTTCGCTGTTCTCTGATACTTTCTGTTTTGCTCACTTAGCGAATAAACGCTTTAACTTCATCTGTCCTCCGCATTTGTGTCCTCTGTTCTCCGTGCGCCGTCACAGAATCTACTGACCGTAGTTATGGACACAGCAGAGGAGGATGAGATGCGCCGAGCTCTGATGCAACAAGGCGTTCTTCTGGGTCGTCATCAGGAGGAGATTACAGCTTCCCGCCGCGTGTATTCAGAGATCTCGCTCCAACTCAACCAGCTGGTTGGGCGGTTTGATCGGCTGCACACCAGCCCTTCTGTGGCAACCCCTCCTCCCGACCAGGATGTAACGATTAACCGCCATGCGGAACCACGGCTCAATCCGCCTGCCCCTTACTCAGGTGAGCCCAATGCCTGTTGCTCTTTTTTGTCGCAATGCTCTCTAACCTTCTCGCTGCAGCCGTCCTGTTTTCCCACGGAGCGCTCTAAGGTGGCTTTCATCATCACGCTCCTGGTGGGGCAAGCGAGAGAGTGGGGGACGGCTATGTGGGACAACGAACAGGACTGTTGTTCCTCCTTTGACAGCTTCTCGGAGGAGTTGCGCAAGGTGTTTGATCGCTCAGCTCGGGGTACTGAGGCAGCACGAGCCTTGGCACTGCTACGACAGAGGGAGAGCTCAGTTTCCAGCTATTCTATCGAGTTTCGCACGCTCGCGGCATCATGTGGCTGGAACGACAAGGCTCTGTGGGATCATTTTCTTCACGGTCTGGCCGAACACATCAAGGATGAGATCTATTCCTTGGAACTCCCCTCGAGTCTCGACGGACTCATCGATCTCGCCATCCGAGTGGACAACCGGATTTCTCTCCGTTCTCGTCATCGGAGGAGCGGGTTTCCCCCTGAGCTCGTCACTAGAGCCGCGTCAGGAGCGGCGAGCGACACGCCCACCCAACATCTCTGGCTTTCCGAGGAGGAGCCGATGCAAGTCGGGAGAGCACGGTTGACGGTCAAGGAGCGGCGCTATCGCCTAGAGAACCAACTGTGCCTCTACTGTGGGGAGGCAGGTCACGTGGCAGCGTTGTGCCTGGCAGTGAGGCGGCACTCACCGTTCAAGGGTGAACGCACTGTGAGCGTGACTGGCACTCAACTGCCCTCTGGTGGTCGTTGTGAGTTCCAGGCCTCTTTATTAGTCAAGGGGACTGTCTATCAGGTTGGGGCTTTGATCGACTCAGGGGCGGAGGGTGACTTCATGGATTCTGGGCTGGCCAGGCGCTTGGGACTTCCATCTGTGGCCCTGGCTGACCCCATATTAGCTAGAACTCTTTGCGGCACCCTTCTCACCAGGATTACTCACGCCACTAAGTTTGTCACACTCACTCTTTCTGGTAATCACGCTGAGGAGATTCGTTTCCTCCTCATCCATTCACCCACCGCTCCAGTGGTTTTGGGACACACCTGGCTGGCAAAACACAACCCCCCGTACGACTGTGCGATTGACCTGTTACCTGGCACTTCTCCGCCCAAGGGGCGCCTTTACTCTCTGTCTAGACCTGAGAGGGAGGCCATGGAGAGATATATCCATGATTCTCAGGTAGCTGGCATCATTCGACCCTCTTCCTCTCTGGCTGGGGCGGGGTTCTTCTTCGTGGGGAAGAAGGATGGTTCGTTGCGCCCCTGCATAGACTATCGAGGGTTGAATGACATCACGGTGAAGAATCGTTATCCTTTGCCGTTGATGTCATTCGCCTTCGAGCTCTTGCAGGGGGCAGCCATCTTTACGAAGTTGGACCTCCGCAACGCTTATCACCTAGTCCGGATTAGGGAGGGGGACGAGTGGAAGATCGCTTTTAACACCCCCACGGGGCACTTTGAGTATTTGGTCATGCCATTTGGGCTTTCCAACTCCCCGGCAGTCTTCCAGGCACTCGTCAACGACGTGCTCCGAGACATGGTCGACCGATTTGTTTTCGTTTATCCCGACGATATCCTGATCTTCTCCCAGAACGAGCGCGATCATGTCCAGCACGTCAGGCGAGTGCTCCAACGGCTACTTGAGAATCGTTTATTTGCCAAGGTGGAGAAGTGCGAGTTTCACGCACGGTCGATTCCGTTCCTGGGATTTATTCTCTCTCCCGAGGGTATCCGAATGGACCCCGCCAAAGTAGAGGCTGTTGCGGATTGGCCCATCCCAGAGAATCGTAGAGCGGTCCAGCGATTTCTGGGGTTTGCCAATTTCTACAGGCGATTCATTAGGAACTTTAGTCAGGTCGCCCTTCCACTGACTGATCTCACCTCCACTAGGACGCGTTTCAGTTGGTCATCGCAGGCCCAGACTGCGTTCGAGAGTCTCAAGAGCCGCTTCAGTTCGGCCCCTATTTTAACCACACCAGACCCGTCTCGTCAGTTCATTGTGGAGGTTGATGCATCAGAGGTGGGGGTTGGGGGTGTTTTATCCCAAAGATCTCCCTCGGGCGAGAGAATACATCCCTGCGCCTTTTTTTCCCATCGTTTAACCCCCCCGGAACGGAATTACGACATCGGGAATAGGGAGTTACTTGCTGTCAAGCTGGCTCTGGAGGAGTGGCGTCACTGGTTAGAGGGCACGGAGGTTCCTTTTATCGTTTGGACTGACCACAAGAACCTCGAGTACATCCGCACCGCTCGTAGACTAAATTCTCGACAGGCTCGCTGGGCATTGTTTTTCGGGCGGTTTAGGTTTACCATCTCTTACCGCCCTGGTTCCAAGAATGGTAAACCCGATGCGTTATCACGTATTTTTGAGGCTGAGGCTAGCCCCACCCTCCCCCGCCCAGGTCTGGTTGTCCTCTCAGGACCTTCCCTTCAGACTCCTCTCACGTAAACTGGGACCCAAATTCGTTGGACCGTTCACCATCTCCAAGGTGCTCAGTCCGGTGTCGGTGCGACTCAAATTAACCCCCCCTTTTAAAAACGTTCACCCGGTTTTCCATGTATCTAAGATCAAACCCGTCATTCGCTCTCCCCTTCAGCCCCAGACCTCTGCCCCCCCCCGCCTCCCAGACTCATCGAGGGGTCGCCGGCCTATACGGTACGGCGACTTGTTGATGTGAGGCATAGGGGTAGAGGTCACCAATACCTGGTAGTCTGGGAGGGTTATGATCCGGAGGAGAGATGCTGGGTTCCGCTGTTTTCTGATACTTTCTGTTTTGCTCACTTAGCGAATAAACGCTTTAACTTCATCTGTCCTCCGCATTTGTGTCCTCTGTTCTCCGTGCGCCGTCACAGTAATGAAATATACTTGTTTGTTCACAGTTTGAACATTCTTGTTTCCTTTAAGTTTTTTTCCCCCGATCCGAGCTGAATTATCAGTTGTCGTGTTTATTATAGCAATTAAGTCACAAAAATTATACTCAAACTCAAAGGATTTTAATATTGTACAAAACGCAAGTACTTGAGATAATCTTTAATAAAAGCTGTATATTCAGAGTCTGAAGTTATACCCCTACTAACACGACGTAACAGTTACGTAACGTATTGGTAATTTATTGTTAAGTTAATTACTTACTGGCAACGTAACTACGACGTCGCATGCATGTAATTTTATTACCAATAAATTGCCAATTTACAACATTGTCAGTACGTCCTCCTAACGTCGTAATATTACCAATTACGTCCCAGATCCGTACTCTATTGGTAAAACATTGGTAACTTAATGACTTACTGGTAACGTAACTGCAACCTCCCATGCACGTAATTTCATGACCATCATTTACACATTAATCTTTATGCTCTGATTACCAGAATTTGCTATTTTAAAAAAGCGTAAGTAGACGTCAACATTTTATCCCTTAAGATAAAATGTTCTTTTCACCAAGTCCGAATTTGGACGTTTGCTTATTTAGTGCAAATAGATTGAATTTATGTCCAATAATGTAGATTTGTTAAAGTTTCTCCTCGATAATTTTAGTTACCATGGCAACCGCGGACACATCAGCTTCAGCTGCTGGAGAGTCTGACATCTCTCTGTTTCTCATAAGTAATACCAAAACAAGTATAACAACTGCGTCAAATTAGTTAATTAAAATTAACCAGTCTACTTTAAGTACTTTTGTTCATATTTATACCTCTGTGATTATGGTATCTTAACTTAATTATCTGAAATGTCTGCTAGCAAATGTCATGCTAGCATAGCATGTTTATATTGATGCTGAGCACCAAACGTCTTAAATGCTTTCATTCATATTTCACTGTATATCCTATGTTTTTATTCATAGTTTGAGTGTATTTTACTGTTCATACTTGTGTGTTTTTTTCAAAATAAACAAACTGAATTCATTTCGAGTCTGTATTCATCATTCACAGCTGTTGGAACAGCCTTTACATTGGTTTGGGCATATGAGGAAATACATTAGGTTTAACTATTGCATGTCCGCATATAGATAATAAGTAATTATAAAAAATTACCAACTGATTATCAGCACACAGCTATTGATCCACGACGTTGCCACAACATCGCAGTTACTTACTGGCAATGTCACAAAGTTACGTTGTGGTGACGTATACGCACCTTTCACTTTTCTGGTTGCCACGACGTGATTACGTTGCAGTTACGTAATTTTGTCAGCTGGGACGATAGCTTTTGAATCAAAACAGACCCACGTTTATCCTGTTATTTCTTCTGCTGAACACTAAAGATGTGTCAAAGAATATGGGTAACCAAAAAGTTGATGCACTCCACAGACTTCCATAATATATATATATATATATAAAAAATATGGAAGTCAAGGGGGACAATCAAAGGTTTCAAAATATCTTCTTTTGTGTTCAGCAGAAGAAAGAAATTCATATAGGTTTGGAACAACTTGGTGTACATAATGTCAATTTCCAGTTAGGGTGAACTCTTTCTATTTTGGGCTGTTCTTTACAAGACGACTCTGAATATAGCACACAAGTTTTATTTTTTTAATACTCGTTTTTAGAGCTGGTCACTAAAAATTTAGGATATTTTTCAAATTCCTCATTTAGAAAAACAAAACATGAGGGTGAGTAAAGAAGGCCAAAATTCGACTCTTTTATTGTAAAACACTCCGATTATTTATGGAAAACCTGAAAGACGTTATGTTACACAGACTCGAAGTGATTGTATTCTTTGATTAAAATCGTTGGCTATGCAGACATGGTGGCGAATCTGTTAAAAATACCCTCCGCTGTCCTAGTGCCCTATTTGCCAAGCCATATATGGACACACTGACATTGGGGTTCAGCATTTGGCAACTTGAAAGCAGTTGTCGCCCATCACGCATGCGCACCAGCGGCGCTTCGCTCACTCATGATGACAGACAACAGAAAAGATACGTTTTAACAATATTTCCAGCGCCCACGCACTTACATGCCACAAATCTGTCACAACAGCACCCGCCAACTCCCAAACCATGCGTTATTACGCGCACAGATCCTTACGCTACAACATCGCATAACATACAACAGCCGTTTTAGATCACATATTGCGCAAAACAAACACGATTAGCCGTCTCTAAGTGACGGTGACTGTTTATAACAGCATGTGTGTGTGAATCTGTAATGATCAGAAAGACACCGTGCGTCTATCGACTGCATGCAGCCACCATTGGCCATCCGTCTTTGTCTTGACCAGATGGGGACAAAATGAGAAAAGTGCGACCACTTTACATCACAACAACATTAGAAGATGTTTGACAGAGGCTGTGAGGTTATGCGATCCACACAATGCACACAGACTCACCTTTTGGATTCTTTTCAACGCCATTTGCTCGCTGTATCACAGCACTGTTTGATCTAGTTCAGAGACTGTTGGCCTGTACAGTTTGGACGAGAACGCTGCCGTTTTTCTCCTCTGTGTCACACGTTACGTTTGTAATAACACCAAAACACAGATTTGGACATTCACACCGCTGATTGAACGGCAGTCGCCGATTTGAGAAATTCTTACCCCTCTAACCTCACTGACAGTTTTTAGTGCTGTACTAAACAGCAGGAAGGTAATCTCGCGATACAACGCAAATTATTGCAGATAATATCGCGATACTAAAGCGTGCGCTTGGGGTGCGAGGTGATGCTGGGAAATGTAGTTGTGTATGTGTTACGCTCATAATTTGCATAAAGGGTGAGTTAGTTGTAAAAATCAAAGATGAAAATAAATTGACTTAATTTAAATGAATATGTTTTTTTAAATAATATGTTGAATCTATTTTGTTTTTAGATTAATTTTAAAGTAGTCACGAGCATGTGAATCATACTGTGCTTTTGTTTTGGAGCTCGAGGATCTGTTCTTTGACTGTGTGGAAGCCAAGATTATATTCTACCAGTGAAACAGAGCAAGTAAACAGAGAAAATGTCAGCGTATCATTCACACATCTGACCTGTGACTTTTACTGTCTGATATTGCCTGTAAATGTACATTTATGCATTTAGCAGACACTTTTATCTAAAGCGACTTACAGTGTATTCAGGTCATACATTTATTGTCAGTATATGTGTTCCCTGGGAAATTGTGGCTGTTTTGCAGTTGTCATTGTGAATGTCACTAGTGCTTGCTGATCTGCCTGGAGAGAAAGAGAGCGACAGTCCAGAGCGCACGGGTTCCTGCCTGCTCAAATCCTGCTCTCCTAGTTCCCCTAGTTCCCTTGATGCCATGCCAAACTAATTGTGATGTCCATGCCTCACTAACTGTAACTTAAAAAAAACACACTAGCCCCTGGTTTCACAACCTAATTATTGACTAAAATGTAAGTCTGAGCTGTTTCAACTGAAAGAAACTTGCACTGACCGATCTTAAAATATATCAGTGCCTTTGTTTTGTCTAAAGATGCACACCAGTAATGTTTTTTTAAGTACTTTATAAAAGTTACTTAAATGTCCTAATTGAACTATGACCTAATCCTGGCTTAGTCTAAGCCCTGTTTTGAAACCGGGCCTAGATGTTCAAGTGAGTGGATCACCATAATTGTGTAATTGTCACACAGGGTGGTCGTATACGCTCTTAAAAATAAAGGATCTTAAAAGGTCTTCAGCGACCAGTGTTGTGTTCATGTAATTGTTCTGACTATAATGATTGTGTCCAGTAGGGGGAACTCTAATATAATAGAGTTGAGAAGAAAGAATAAAGGAGATAGTAGTAGTTCACCATGCGGTCCCTGTGCTTTCTTTGCTTGCTGATGTTAAAAACCTAACAAGCAGGTTTATGTGGTGAGTATAGGATATCACTGGAGACTTAGAGGAGATAATAGGAGATCGCTGGAGACTCGGAGGTGAGTATGGGAGATCACTGGAGACTTAGAGGAGATAATAGGAGATCGCTGGAGACTCGGAGGTGAGTATGGGAGATCACTGGAGACTTAGAGGAGAGAATATGAGATCACTGGAGACTCGGAGGTGAGTATGGGAGATCACTGGAGACTTAGAGGAGAGAATATGAGATCACTGGAGACACAGAGGAGAGAATAGGAGATCACTGGAGACTCGGAGGTGAGTATTGGAGATCACTGGAGACTTAGAGAAGAGAATATGAGATCACTGTAGACTCGGAGGTGAGTATGGGAGATCACTGGAGACTTAGAGGAGAGAATAGGAGATCACTGGAGACTCGGAGGTGAGTATGGGAGATCACTGGAGACTTAGAGGAGAGAATAGGAGATCACTGGAGACTCGGAGGTGAGTGTGGGAGATCACTGGAGACTCGGAGGTGAGTACGGGAGATCTCTGGAGACTCGGAGGTGAGTACGGGAGATCACTGGAGACTCGGAGGTGAGTATGGGAGATCACTCTAGACGTGGTGCTCAGTATATGAGATCCGAGGTGAGTATGGGAGATCACTGGAGACTCGGAGGTGAGTATGGGAGATCACTGGAGACTCGGAGGTGAGTATGGGAGATCGCTGTAGACTCGGAGGTGAGTATGGGAGATCGCTGGAGACTCGGAGGTGAGTATGGGAGATCGCTGGAGACTCGGAGGTGAGTATGGGAGATCACTGGAGACTCGGAGGTGAGTATGGGAGATCACTGGACGTGAGTATGGGAGATCACTGGAGACTCGGAGGAGTATGGGAGATCACTGGAGACTCGGAGGTGAGTATGGGAGATCACTGGAGACTCGGAGGTGAGTACGGGAGATCTCTGGAGACTCGGAGGTGAGTACTCGGAGGTGAGTACGGGAGATCACTGGAGACTCGGAGGTGAGTACGGGAGATCACTGGAGACTCGGAGGTGAGTACGGGAGATCACTGGAGACTCGGAGGTGAGTACGGGAGATCACTGGAGACTCGGAGGTGAGTACGGGAGATCACTGGAGACTCGGAGGTGAGTACGGGAGATCACTGGAGACTCGGAGGAGAGAATGGGAGATCACTGGAGACTCGGAGGTGAGTATGGGAGATCACTGGAGACTTAGAGGAGAGAATATGAGATCACTGGAAACACAGAGGTGATTATAGGAGATCACTGGAGACTCGGAGGTGAGCATTGGAGATCACTGGAGACTTAGAGGAGAGAATATGAGATCACTGGAGACTCGGAGGTGAGTACGGGAGATCACTGGAGACTCGGAGGAGAGAATAGGAGATCACTGGAGACTCGGAGGTGAGTATGGGAGATCACTGGAGACTCGGAGGTGAGTATGGGAGATCACTGGAGACTCGGAGGTGAGTACGGGAGATCACTGGAGACTCGGAGGTGAGTATGGGAGATCACTGGAGACGTGGTGCTCAGTATATGAGATCCCTGGAAACACAGAGGTGAGTATAGGAGATCACTGGTGACTCCGAGGTGAGTATAGGAGATCGCTGGAGACTCGGAGGTGAGTATAGGACATTGCTGGAGACTCGGAGGTGAGTATAGGAGATCGCTGGAGACTTGGAGGTGAGTATAGGAGATCACTGGAGACTCGGAGGTGAGTATAGGAGATCACTGGAGGTGAGTATGGAGATCACTGGAGACTCGAGAGTATGGAGATCACTGGAGACTCGGAGGTGAGTATAGGAGATCACTGGAGACTCGGAGGTGAGTATAGGAGATCTCTGGAGACTCGGAGGTGAGTACTCGAGGTGAGTAGAGATCACTGGAGACTCGAGGTGAGTACTCGGAGGTGAGTACGGAGATCATGGAGACTCGAGGTGAGTATAGGAGATCACTGGAGACTCGGAGGTGAGTAGGAGATCACTGGAGACTCGGAGGTGAGTATAGGAGATCACTGGAGACTCGGAGGTGAGTATAGGAGATAGTATAGGAGATCACTGGAGACTCGGAGGTGAGTATGGGAGATCACTGGAGACTCGGAGGTGAGTATAGGAGATCGCTGGAGACTCGAGGTGAGTATAGGAGATCACTGGTGACTCCGAGGTGAGTATAGGAGATCGCTGGAGACTCAGAGGTGAGTATAGGAGATCACTGGTGACTCCGAGGTGAGTATAGGAGATCGCTGGAGACTCAGAGGTGAGTATAGGAGATCACTGGAGACTCAGAGGTGCTTAGTATAGGAGATCGCTGGAGACTCAGAGGTGAGTATAGGAGATCGCTGGAGACTCAGAGGTGAGTATAAGGAGATCGCTGGAGACTCAGAGGTGAGTATAGGAGATCGCTGGAGACTCAGAGGTGAGTATAGGAGATCGCTGGAGGGTCAGGTGTTTCGATGAAGATAAAATCACTTGAGGATTCTTTACAGGCACAAGGAGTGGTCTGAGAGTCCATAAGGGTAACCAGTCAATGGGTGCTTCTCAAATGGAAGGGCACTTCCTTATAAGGCTGCATATCTAAGCTACCACAACATCAAGCTCCATCAAAGAATGCCTCAGTGTCAAGGATCCTTAGTATGCAGTCTAATTTACAATGGAAGCCTGTGTGGGATAAGACTGTGTTGCAAAAAAATTGAAAATTCCCACAGTTTTAAAAGTATAACCATAAAACATATAATAATATGTGTTAACATAACCGTATAAGCAACATTATATTCATTTTTAACTGCTGTGATGACGATGTAAATCCGTTCATTTCTGCATGACACGTGTGGATACAAACTGACTATTTGTTTACGTACAGAAAACTGTCCTTTTTACGTTACAGGCACTTTACTATAGTATAATAACAGTAAATATTGCATAACTGCTTGCAACACTAAAAAGCCAGAATCGTATAATAAGTATATGTTGTTAATTAATATTTCTCAGTACTTATGTATAGTTACACTACAAACGTAAATAGGTGTTACATTATCAGAAGTTCATCCTAGAAGAGCAGTCCCACACATAAAGGACAATTTAAAAAACAGTGTGTAGAAAAAGAAATAGTTTCCATAGTTCTTTTGTAAATTAATATCTGTAAACACGTACTTATAAAATTAACGTCTTCATTATTTGTCAGCTATCTTAACAGGGAACAGTGCTGAGATTCTCCAGGATCATTACTTTTACAGTCTGCTTGGAAGACAAACAGCAGGATCCTGGTAAAATAAAATGGATTTTAAGGCCTAGCTCTCCCTAAATTTATAACTGTTTTAACACTATATGTAAAGATGCTCTGAAAATGGATATGATGTGTTGTTGTTATTGTGCTGGAGGAACAGTATCATTCACTCTTTACACGTCACACTAAGTAATTCTCATTTTGTTCATGTTTAGTTTCACGTCTCATAATAATAAATGGATATGATCATTCATTAAAAGCATGTGGTTGTTTTTCTTATAAGAAAATGTATTATTTTACTAGTAAAAAAAGCAGCAAAGTTGGCATGGACCAATGAGAAGACTTAAGTTAAACAGTGAACTCACTTCTTTTATCCATTTATGTTCATGAATATGTAAACACCTACACAACTTTTCAAAAGTTTGGTGTTTTTAAGATTTTTAACACTAATAATCCAGCAAGAACGCACAAAATTAATACAAAATTACAGTAAATATTTAATATTGCTACAGATGGTTCATTTTTGAAATAAATGCTGAAAATTTAGCTCAGCTGTCAGGAATAAATTTAATTGTAATATATAAAACTGTTATTTTAAATTCTAATAATGTTTTGCAGTATGTCTGTTCTGCTGTATTTTTGATCAAATAGCCTTGGTGAACATAAAAGAGAAAAAGCACATAAAAAATCTTACCGACCCCAATCTTTTGAATGGTAGTGTGTGTGTGTATGCAACCCGGTATCACGCCAAAGCGTGTAATAGACACGCTGGTCCACTCGAGGTTGGTGTGTGTGAGTGTGTGTGTGTGTGTGTAATCTAGAGTTTAGTTTGGATATCTTAGCACTAGAGCACTTCTACAGGTGACGAGCTATGTTAGGCAGAACTTCAAAAATAAGGTTTGATTTAGCCCATTTCCACATTACCATTTGAAAATTCATACGCTTTTGGTTCAGATGTGTGTAGTGCTTTAAAATTAATTAATTTATAAGGGAATAACTAGGGGGTATTTTAAAAATCTAAATTAACAAAAATATTTATTGGATTATGTTTTTTGTGTTTTTGAATAAATAATATATTTTCTTTAGACCTTAAAAATATATTTTTTTATATATACCTGGTCTACAACAGTCATCTAATGTTGCTTACATCACCACTGAAATTATTACATGGTTATGTCTACTGTTCAGCAGTTGGCCGCATCTATTCAACAAATACATTTTGCCTAAAAATTAAAAATCCCTGAAAATGCTTTGGTGTCTCTATTCACAAGATGGCGCTGTTTGTCCATTTAAGTTGACAGAGAATCCTAAATATTCGTATCATGTCTTTTCTTTAGCACGTGCAGAAAAGCGCGCATTACATTTCCATTATGTGACATGACACATGAAGCACGTCACGGGGAAGCTGAAAACATAATGAAAAGGCAATGTTCGATGAAAAAAAGGTAAATTAAATGTTTTTTTTGTGTGAATTTTGTTATCCAAACTAAAATGAATCATCATATTTTTGCTGTAGCTTTTGGCTAACACGTAAATCCACGAGGTAGGCCTTTTTAACTGAAAACCTGAACTGTATTCAAGCACAAAGAGTATTTCTCATGGGGTTGGGTCGGATTGTTATTTTAAACATTTTATACAATTTATTAATTATAGTATATGGCCATAACATGGTTTCATGAACTGTTCTGTTGTAACTGTTTGTCACTAAGTGAGGCTATCATTTTAAAGACCATTATAATCTTTTAAATAGCCTATAATAGATGGGTTCCCCTTGTGACAACCTTGTGTTTAATGAACCGTATCTTGTTTCCTGGGCAATAACAGTGGAAATGTTCAATAGCTGTTTTGTAGCCAAGACTTTGAGGAATGTCTATACAGAAATAAACCTACCCTGAGTAAAAGTCTGCTTTCCCTCATCGCTTCACAAAAACACTTAGAATTATTTAAATTTTATAGTGGGTTAGGACATTTCATACTACTCAATACTCAATGATCAGTTTCGTTATCACCTTCCACGTGTATGAGTATCAGATGGCCTTGATGAATCTAGTGTAAGATATTGTATTGTGTTGTAAAAGGCTGTATTTCGTCTCAGGTTTATCCAATATAACTGTGACATTAATGGGTTCTCTGTCAGCCTGGGGCAGAGTCATGATCTCTTTGAGTGAATTTTATTCCAGCTGCTTAACATTGACAGCTCTTCTCCTGTTAAGGTGCCCCTATTGTGTGCTTAAAGTGAGTAAGGCAGGGTTTATAGTCACTTTAACAATGAGAAACTCTCCTAAAATTAAACTATGTGCTGTTAGGTCGGCGAGTAAACGGCTGACACGACCTCAAAAACATTTAATAATTTAGCAGTTCTAAGTGTAGTACATGGTTTGAGAAGAATCAGGTCTTTATTTCCAGTTCTAAAACTGGAAACTTCTAAAACACGTTTATGTTGAAATGGTTCTCTGTGTGAGTTTACGCTTTTTTTCCCCACTCTTTTGGGTTTTAAATCTGTAACTGTCTAAATTCGGTCAAAGCTGCCTCAGCATTGATTTTCTGGAGCTCAACATTCGTATTCTTAAAATGTCTCCAGAGTTTAACTTTCAAATTGTAACTGGTTTCTTACCAATCATGTCATTTTTTCATGTTTTTGAATTTGAACAGAGCTTTTAAAAAGAGTGACCAGCACTGTTTCCTTGGGGATATTTCTCTTCCCCTCAAGTAATCTTCTAATCAAGTAAGTGACCGAGAGATTGAATTTATGATACATGTAGTTAAAGTTTTCCATTATTAAGTTCATGCATGCAGAAATTATAAATATCCTTTTTTTATATTACATGAAAATGGCTCACATACTGTTTGTTCATTTAAAAAAAAGCTCTTAAAGATCTTACTTTACAAAACAACACAAATAGTTTCAAGTTTTTTTCTTAAAAGACAAGGCAGTTACAATCAAAGTAAATGTAGCCCATTTTGGAGAATTTACAAGCAGAAAAGTTAAGCTTAAATATTTATGAAAACAATTAGATTTACCCTTCTGATAAAACGTGTACATGTACATTTATAATATGTTCTTGACATTCTGGTCCTTTTAGAGTTTCATGGCATGTCATATTATCCCATGTTGTCATGGAAAGTTGTAATATTTGAGGTATCTTGACACAGAAAAAGTTGATATCTACACTAAAAACATGTAAACATGCTTATTGCTTATTTCTTTTGGCTATACTATTGAAACAGTGAAAACTGATTTTTTTTATTTTATTTTAATTTATTTTTTTAAGAACAATAAAAAGTGGAAATTCATTTTTGTGGTGTTGTCAATTCAGCTGAACTTTTATTCAATTAAAATAATTCCTGTAATATTTTTTACATGTTGTTTTAGATTTAATAATATTTTATTTTTATTTTATTTTTAAGTAGCAACCATTCTTAAAGTAATACAACACTTGAGGTTCTGCTATATTATGAATATAAAGTTATTTTTCTAAGCATGTAATCCTTTTTTATTTTGGATACGTATTAAAATAGCTTTAGGTATCTGGTTCTTTAATCTCTGGAAAAAATAATTGAACAAAGTTATAAAATAAACTTCAGCTCTTTGTTGTGCCTAATAACTTCCTTTACAGCATATTTATTGTATAATCTTAAATAAGCAAGCACCTGAATCCACCTTTTTAGCCGATTTGTTTTATTCATTTACTCTATACAATCAAATTCAAAGGGATCTGATCTTATTTTAGACTCAGTGAATGACATGATGGTGAGTAAATAATGGCAAGCTGTTTCTGGGTGAACGATCCCTTTAAGAAAATCTGTTATCGATGAATATGGATATCATATTGCCACATGAATTGTGTTAGCTGACTTTCCAGCCCGCTTATTTAATGTCAGACATCCAGGTTGTTACTTTTAACCAATGAGATGCGGTTTCAAATTCCATCAGAAATAACTCTCTTAAGATTCCCCAGACGACTCAATTCGATTTGTGCATTTTTCGAATTACATAAGTGCGTATCTGAACAATGTTTTTCAGATCAAGTGTTGCCGATCAACAGCACAGATGCGTGTATCGTCTCTCAGCCAGTGCGGATAATAGCCCGTCTTGCATTAGTTAGCGAGGCCGACGATACTTCATTTCATTATCTGTTTAGGCTAGTGGAGGAGCGCACTGCTGCTGATAAACCAGGGGATTGTGAGGGTGATTACTTTATCATTGTGCTGCCTCTATTCATGTGTGAGTCAGCTGGCTGCTCGAGTTTCTGCTCTGCCTTGTCTCTCGGACCCTCATGAGTTTCTCTCTCTGTGTTTTAAACAAGGCGAGGACAGAAGAGTGGCCATTCTCTTCACAGGCGCGGATGAATAGCTGGCACTGTTCGGTGCTCTTAAATGGCTTTCCTCAGTGTCAGGTTTAGGGATCTCTCTTCAGTGTGACACTGAGAAGGAGTATTTTCCTTTTGCAGACCTAGAGATTCCAGCTGATAATATGGCATTGTCAGGGCTCATCCCTGCTCTTTGAATAACTCCAGTGTCCTGAAGGAGTCAGATGCAGTGCAGAGCGGCCCGTCACTTCTTAAGGCACGGTTAGAAGGAACAGGAAGTCCGCATGAGTCTCTGAGCATTACTGTTACTTCTATTGGAAAGGAAATCACAGATGAAATCTCTACAGTCTCTGTTGTTTCAACTAGAAGGCAGTGCAGATAATCAAACCTCAGTAATCTCAGTAAATACTGTTATAAGCATGAGCCTCGTCAGACTGGTCGTGACAGTGGTGTTGCAACAATATATAGTGATATTCTCAATGTTACTCAGAAAACAAGATACAGGTTTAACTCATTCGAAATACTTAATGGATCCTGGACTTTTTAACCGGAAGACCTCAGTCAGTTCGGGTCGGCCACAACACCTCAAGCACTACCACACTGAGCACAGGTGCCCCACAGGGCTGTGTGCTCAGCCCGCTGCTCTTCACGCTGCGGACCCACGACTGCACTGCCAAGTTCAGCTCCAACCACATCATCAAGTTTGCCGATGACACATCAGTGGTAGGTCTCATCAGCAACAACGATGAAAGGCACTACAGAGAGGAAGTAACACAGCTGGCTGAATGGTGTGGCGCTAACAACCTGTCCCTCAATGTGGAGAAGACAAAGGAGGTTGTGATGGACTTCAGGAGAAACTCTGGTGACCACCCCCCACTGACCCTCGACAGCTCGACTGTGGAGAGAGTCAGCAGCACTAAATTCCTGGGGGTGCACATCACAGAGGACCTCACCTGGACCACCAACACCATGTCTGTCTCCAATAAGGCACAACAGCGCCTACACTTTCTCCGCCGGCTGAAAAGAGCAAGTCTCCCTCCACCCATCCTCACCACCTTCTACAGGGGTACCATTGAGAGCGTGCTGACCAGCTGCATCACTGTCTGGTACGGGAACTGTAGTGGAGCAGACCGCAAGACCCTCCAGCGGACAGTGAACACAGCTGCAAAAATCATTGGTGCCCTTCTCCCCTCCATCCTGGATATTTTCCTTACACGATGCTCCAGCAAAGCAAAACGTATAGTGAAGGACCCCACCCATCCCTCCCACAGTTTCTTCGAGCTACTACCCTCAGGAAGACGGTACTGGAGTATCAAAGACTGCTCAACAGCTTTTCCCCCCAGGCTGTGAGAGCCCTGAACTCACATCACACCGCCCCTCTCTGAAACCCCAAACAAACCCCTACCTCCTGAAACATGGACCACCCCCCCCCCCCCCACCTTACCACATCACAGGAAAAAAACTGTCAATCTTGTATTTTTGTGCAATTTAAGTGTGCTACGCACAGGTGAGCGGGCCTGCACAAGGCACCTGTAGTAACACATTCTCCTCTACATGCACTAGACACTTTCACACAACACTGTGTGTCCATAATCCCACAAAAGACTGATTGTAATATATGACTGTAATGTATGTATGTTTACTGGCTCACGCACCACAAATCACCTTACAATGTTCCCCAGCCAGCTGCTTGAATGTTTCTCTTTTTGCACATGTACAGTATTTGAAGTCATCTGCACAGTTGTACAGTTTGAATTTTTTTTTAGTTTATGTATAGGTAACCACTTTTATATATGACATATGCATAGTCAAAGCTGACAGTAGGTTAGTTGTGTATAGGTTTATACTGTTTTACTTCGTGTTGTATATCTGTATGTAGCACCGTGGTCCTGTGAGGCACGACATCTCGTCCCACTGTATGTCCACACATGTAGCGGAATGACAATAAATCTCAACTTGAACTTGAACTTGAACTAATGTTACACTGTCAGATAAGCAAAATAAATCTGTCCTATCTCTTGCTCTGGCTACTGTGTAAAGACCGCCAGAGCCATATACAGATTTCCTAAAAGAATTTGCCGATTTCCTGCAGGTTAATGTTGATAAAGCGCTAATTGTCGGAGATTTTAACATTCCCGTTGATAATACAAATTATGCTTTATGACTTGCGTTTACTGACCTAATAAACTCTTTTGGAGTCAAGCAAAACGTCACCGGGCCCACTCATCATTTTAATCATATGCTAGATTTAATTATATCTCATGGAATTGATCTTACTGATATAGCTATCGTACCTCAAAGTAATGTTACTGACCATTTTCTTGTATCGTGCATGCTGCATATTACTGATATTAACTATATGGCTCTGCGTTATCGTCCAGGCACTAACTTGGAAGTCTTTAGATTTGCATGGAAAAACATTCTCGGTTACTATCGTAACCAAAACAAATAATTCCCTGAGATATGGGAACGAGTACTGCATCGGAAAAACTCATTTTTTTCCTCTTCATCTGAAGCCTTATTTCAATCATGCAGTGTAATAACTGCTCGTCCATTGGTTCGTGCAGGATTAAAAAAACGAACCAATGCACGGCGGCGGCGCGCGAGCCTATGGCTATGCAACCCGCCATAGCCCGCCAAAATAGGAGGGGCGTCTGGCTATATAAGCGGCTGCCGCATCTCAGATTTCTTCGAAGGAAGTGACTTAGGCGTGCAGCTCATAGCACGGCCAGGAACGCAGTACTCGTTCCCATATCTCAGGGAACCGAGGTTACGATAGACTATCGTAATAAAAAAAAAAAATACTCCTCCTCAGTGTCGATAGTACTACCGTCGATAGTAACCGAGTACATTCCCTTTCCATATTTCACTCGTACTGCATCGGAGACGCTGTATGGGAACCAGTCCAATCACGCCGTGCTATGACGTGGAACAGCTCCAAACCAAGACTCACGTGGTATTAGACCCAGGTGAGTCAATAGAATACACCAAGCACAGGCTGAGCCCTGATGGTCATCCATTGCCTATGCATTGTCCCGTAAGTTAATACCTGGCGTCCATATAGTATGGACGGACCAAGTGAAGGAAGGGCTTGAACAATGTTGGTCAAGTGAACCCATAAGATTGCTAATTAAGCAGAAAGGACTCTGGCCTTTGTCCGCCTCTTACATCTTCGCCATCGTGAACCAGAGGTGGCGCTCTAACACTACCAGGCTAGACAACGATAGCCCAATGGCTTGGGCGGTGGCTTTAGTGGCGTGCAGGGCCAGGTCTGTCCTGCTCCTCAGGTCCCTGAGTGAAGCTGCATCCAGACCGGCTTCCTCACTGGCGAGCATCTTGGCCTGGAAGACCTAAAGCACAGCCGTAGAGTGAAGCGCCAAAGCCGCTTGTCCAGCTGCCGAGTAGGCGTGTCCAGCGAGTGTAGATGCACAGCTTGGATGGATGGCTCGCCCTCGCCTTCCATCCGATAGCCGTGGGCGGGTAGAGATGCGCGGCCACGGACTCATCCAGAGGGGGCATGCGCTCGTATTCTTTCTTTTCAGCGCCGTCAACTGATGTGAGAGCAGCGGAAGCAGAAGGGCGGATGCGAGATGAGTGGGGGGCGAAGGGGAAGAAGGGGGAAGAATGGGAAAGAGCGTTGGTGGGGGGCTTGATGGCGCCCCGTGAGAAAACACTCGTCCAGCCTGCTGCAAGATGGCTCCTTAGGCGGAGACCATTCCAGCCTGAGCTCATTGACAGCCTTTGTCATGACGCGGATGAGCTCCTCATCTGCTCTGAGTCTGGCGTTACATGAAGAGGACGACGGTAAGAGTCAGTCTTACATTGTCAGTCACAGAGCCCGATAACTCCTCCGCGTCCGAAGCTGCCAGAGAAAGGCCGTCATCCATTTCGCCGTCACTCTTCACTTACAATCTGACTTTGCTGCAGTTGGAACAAACTACTGGTTCATCTGGCCGGAGGGGAACTGGCCCCCCGACTGAGCCTGGTTTCTCCCAAGGTTTTTTCTCCATTCTGTCACCGATGGAGTTTTGGTTCCTTGCCGCTGTCGCCTCTGGCTTGCTTAGTTGGGGACATTTCCAGCAATATCATCGACTTCATTGCACAGATATTATTTAAACTGAACTGAGCTGGACGATGCCATCACTAAATTCAATAATGAAATGCCTTCAGCTGAAAATTGAGTGTTAAATCTTGTCATTTTACATTTTTGACAATTTTCCTATTTTGATATTGTGCAGTTGCTTTGTTCAAGATTTGTTCTAGTTTGTTGCTAGAGTCCTTACCAGGTCAAGAACATTTTATCATATTACTCCAATTTTAGAGTCTCAAATCAAAATCAAATCAAATCACTTTTATTGTCACATCACCACAGCACAAGTGCCTTGGTGAGTGAAATTCTTACGAGCGTGCTCCAGACAGTGCAAAAAAACAACAATTTACATATGGACAGTACATATTTACAGACTGTACAGAAGACAATGTGCAAAATACACATACATATACTCAGTACACATAGTGTACTATAAAGACATACTTAGTTATCAACTACACATTATACACCGTATGTGCACATCTACATTATGTACACTATCTATACATTATGTAGTCTATATTATGTAGTAATAATGTGAAGGTGCAACAGATTATAAATTAACAGCAGATTGGTTGAGCAGCAGATAGTTGTGCAAAGGTGCAACAGATTATGCATATGCAATGTCGTGGATGTGCTTTTGTATGGTGTACAGTGATAGCAGATGTGTTAGTGCAGTGTGTGCGTGTAGTCCAGTGGAACTGTGTTAAAGTGCAGTGCATGGCATGTTGTGTGAGAGGGAGTGTGATGTAGGTGAGTTATTTCTGACTGTTCATTAGCCTGATAGCCTGAGGGAAAAATCTGTCCCTCAGTCGGCTAGTGCGCGATCGGATGCTGCGGAGACGTCTCCCTGAGGGCAACAGAGAGAGCAGTCTGTGGGACGGGTGGCTGGAGTCTTTGATGATCCTCCGGGCTTTCCTTGTACACCGCCCTTTGCAGAGCCCTGCGGTTGCCAGCGGTGCTGTTTCCAAACCAGGCGGTGATGCAGTCGGTCAGGATGCTCTCCACAGTGCAGGTGTAGAAGGATCTGAGGATTCTGGGGCTCGTTCCAAACTTCCTCAGCCGTCTCAGGAAGAAGAGATGCTGATGTGCCTTCTTCAGCACTGCATCTGTGTGAGCAGACCATGTGAGATCCTCGGTGATGTGAACGCCGAGGAACTTAAAGCTGCTCACCCGCTCCACAGGTGTCTTGTCGATGGTGATGGGTGTGTGTTCTCTGCTCTGTCTCCTGTAATCCACCACCAGCTCCTTGGTCTTGTCGATGTTGAGTGAGAGGTGGTTCTCCTGACACCATTTAGTCAGGGTACTCACCTCCTCTCTGTAGGCCGTCTCATCGTTGTCGGTGATCAGGCCTATCACCGTTGTGTCGTCAGCGAATTTGACGATGACATTGGAGCTGTGTGTAGCTGTACAGTCATGTGTGTACAGGGAGTACAGGAGTGGGCTGAGGACGCAGCCCTGCGGTGCACCAGTGTTGAGCATCAGGGGAGATTATGTGTTGTTGCCCATTCTGACCACCTGACTTCTGCCTGTCAGGAAGTCCAGGATCCAGCTGCACAGAGATCTGTTCAGTCCTAGAGTCTGGAGATTCACAACCAGTGTGGCATTCACTATGGTGTTAAATGCCGAACTATAATCCACGAACAGCATCCTCACATAGGTGTTCTTATTTTCCAGGTGGGAGAGAGCACTGTGCAGGGTGAAGGCAATAGCATCGTCTGTGGAACGGTTACTGCGGTATGCAAATTGTAGTGGGTCCAGTGAAGCAGGCAGCACAGAGCAGATGTGTTCTCTGACGAGCTTCTCAAAACACTTGCTGAAGATGGGGGTCAGAGCAACGGGCCTCCAGTCATTCAAGCATGTGATTTTATTTTTCTTAGGTATGGGCACAATGGTGGATTTTTTGAAGCATGCGGGAACCACAGACAGAGAGAGGGACAGATTGAAAATATCTGTAAAAACCCCGGCTAGCTGGAAAGCGCATGCTTTGAGCACACGGCCTGGTATACCATCTGGGCCCACAGCTTTACGGATGTTCACCTGTTTGAAGGATCGGGTTACATCCGCGACAGAAAGCGAGAGTGGACTCACCTCTCAGCAGTCGTGTGAGCGCTCTCTGTGTGGGCGGTGTTATCAGCCTCGAAACGAGCATAAAAGGTGTTGAGCTCGTCCGGTAGAGAGGCGGCGATGTTCACAGTAGCTGGTTTATTCCCTTTAAAGCCTGTGATGTTGTTAATGCCCTGCCACATGCTTCTTGGATTATTGTTGTTGAAATGTTCTTCAACTTTGATTTTATATGTTCGTTTGGCTGCTTTGATGGATCTCCTGAAATCGTAACTGGCTTGTTTCCGATCGTCAGTGTTTCCGGATTTAAAGGCAGATGTCCGCGTTGACAAGGCTGATCGAACATCGCTGTTAATCCACGGTTTTTGGTTGGGGTAGATACGAATTGTTTTGGTCGGAACTACATCATCTAAACACTTCCTGATGAAACATGTTACGGAATCTGAATACGCCTCTATGTCGTCTTCAGACGCTGCCCGGAACATGCCCCAGTCCACGTGATCAAAACAGTCCTGTAGTGTAGCGTCCGATTGGTCCAACCAGCATTGTATTGTCCTGAGGGCGGGTGCTTCACGTTTCAGTTTCTGCCTATAAGCAGGCAGGAGCAGAACGGAAGAGTGATCCGATTTGCCGAAAGGTGGGCGGGGGAGGGATTTGTATGCGTCCCGGAAAGAAGTGTAACAATGGTCGAGTATACGATCTCCACGCGTGTTGATGGTGACGTGTTGAAAGTATTTTGGAGCTATTGTTCTGAAGTTGGCTTTATTAAAGTCCCCCGTGATAATAAAAGCTGCATCTGGGTGCGTGGTTTTCTGCTCACTTATATTCCTGTACAGTTCCCTGAGTGCCTGGTCTGTGTTGGCTTGGGGGGGTATATAAACAGCCGTGATTATGATCGCTGTAAATTCCCTCGGTAGCCAGAATGGTCGACACAGAAGCGTATGAAATTCCAGATCAGGGGAGCAGAAGGATTTAATAGAGTGTATGTTCCTTTCATCACACCACAAGTTGTTAATATAGAAACAGACACCCCCGCCTCTGCTTTTCCCTGTGAGCTCTTTCGTCCTATCCGAGCGGTGCACGGAGAAGCCCGTGAGCTCGATGGCTGAGTCTGGAACCATAGCAGACATCCAGGTTTCTGTGAGGCAAATAACACAGCAGTCCCTTGTTTCTCGTTGGTATGAGATGCGCGCCCGCAATTCACAGAGTTTGTTATCCAGTGACTGAACGTTGGCCAGTAAAATGGTTGGAAGAGGATGTCGGAAAGCACGGCGTCTCAGTCTGACGAGAACGCCAGCTCTCTTCCCTCTTTTTCGGCGTCGGCGGCGTTTCCTCGATTGCACGAACCAGACAAAGGGCTCTGATGCGGTGTCTGTGAACAATCCACCGGCATTCAAAAACTCAAAGTCCGGTTTGCGTTGCGCGACGGAGGAACCAATGTTCAAAAGCGTGTCTCTATCGTAGACAGTTATACTAACAACATCTAACACGTAAAACAACAAAAAAACAAATAAAACATACGAAAAACTGCAATGTTTTCCCGGAGCTCGCAACACGGCTGCCATCCTCGGCGCCATCTTGACTCTCCATCCAATTTCCCCATCCACCCATTTCCAAATGTCTCTGCACTGGCTACCTATTAAGTTCCGTATCTGTTACAAAATATTATTACTTGCCTATAAGGCCCTAAATGATTTAGCTCCTGCGTACCTAACTAGTCTTCTACCACGCTACAATCCAACCCGCTCCCTAAGGTCGCAAAACTCTGGACTCTTGGTAGTACCTAGGATAGCAAAGTCCACTAAAGGAGGTAGAACTTTTTAAAACTCTGGAATAGCCTTACTGCTAACGTTCAGGGTTCAGACACACTCTTCTCTGTTTAAATCTAGATTAAAGACACATCTATTTAGCCAAGCATTCATATAATGCATCTCATAATCAAACGCAAATTATTATACTTTAGCTTGGGTTGAACAAATAACTTTTGCTTGGCTGGAACAACAACTACGCTAATTATGTCTCTATTTGTTTCTCTGTTTCTATCACGGGATTAACATCCCGTAGTATCAAGGAATTACACAAGCTTCAGTCTGGATCCAACCCTTAAATGATCCGAGATGACCAAACACCTGAGAAAAGATGATGCAACCCCTCAGACAGCATACAGATTTAACCAAATTTTGCTATATGTTAAATTATGTAAATCTATTGTAGAAAATGTATTTCCTAGATATAATGCATGCTCATAATGCAAAAGCAAATGTATCGTAAACTTTAGCTTGGTATGAACAAATAATTTGCTTGGCTAATAACAACTGCTAATAATCTCTACGTGTTGTCTTCTGCTGAATTTCTAGCAGGAGATTAACATCCCGTAATCAAGGAATTACACAAGCCTTCAGTCTGAAATCCATTTCCTTAAATGTTTTGGGACATGCTATTATACACTTTTGAGAAAAGACTTGCAACCCCCAGACAGCATACTGATTTTTAATCAAATTTTGCTGATTGTTATTTCAGTGTTGTCTAGTTTTAAAATGATTTCCTGTAAAGCTGCTTTGCAACAGTTGTATCGTAAAAAGCGCTATACAAATAATCTTGAATAAAATGTAATAATCTCACGTGTGTCTTCTGCAGAATTTTAGAGGAGATCAAAAATCTGCAATCAAAAGCCTCATTATGTAAAATTAAGACTGCCAAATGTATTGACTATCGCTATTAATAAGCTTTTGGGCTTGCAGTAAGAATCTGATATTTTAATGAAATTAGCTGATTGTTATTCTGCAAGGATGTTGTTAGTATTGATCAAAGAGTTTTTTTTTGAAAGTAATTTTAGACACTTATAATGCTACAACAAAAATTCAGTTGCAAATTAATGCATTATTAAAATTAAAGCTGTGGGAATGTATTATGTAAAATTAAGACTGCCAATTATTACTACGTTTTCAACAGTTTGATGATCAGTCAGAATATGTTTATTGAGCAGCAAATCAGCTGTTATCTGAATGATGTTCTGAATTGATCAAAAGTGACACTGAAGACACTGGAGTAATGACTACTAAAAAATTCAGATTTCAAATAGATGCTATTCGGGAATAAACTATAACATATAATTACGCAGCAAAACTGTTTTCAACATTGATGATAATCAGAAATGTTTATTGAGCAGCAAATCCGCATATTAGAATGATTTCTGAAGAATCATGTGACACTGAAGACTGGAGTAATGATGCTAAAAATTCAGATTTATGTGACGGGAATAACTGCAGCCTCGGTGAGCAGTTAATGAGCCATACGAAGAACTTAGCTATTTTGAATGAAAATAATATTTCAAATATATGCTGTTTACTGTAGTTTTTTCAATAACTGCAAAATCGTACAGTATGAACTTTTTTTTCAGTTTTTTTTAACGTTTTTAAGTTATCATGTTTTTATTGTGTTAGCTGTAATTTTTTGTTCTTTTTTTAACCTAATCAAAATAACCCAACTGCAGTTTGATTGAGATTAATTGGAATGCACAATGAAAAAACTAGATTTTTGTTAAAAACTGAGTTATGTTTTTGCAAATGAACGCTTCATATCTTATCAACCTCAAACCTTTTAAGGGCCAACAACCCTTTGTTTTGATGTCTATCAGGGTTTTAAAGCTTTAATTTGGTTGGTTACACCATCAGAAATAAATTGCACTCTGGTTATCACTTAAAATAAAGATGAAATATTTAATATTCTGCACTATTTCTGCTGTCTAATCAAATAATTGATCACATGACTCTTTGTACAGACGGACAGATTTTTCAGCTTCTATTGAAGCACAAGATGCTCTTTGGATAATCTTAAATCATGCTGGAAAACATGATTCACTTTTTGATTTTTTTATATTTTATAATTCAACATCTCACAAATGTATGTTGATCATAAAACATGTAATGAAAAAATGATTTATGAAAAATATTACAACAGCAAAATAGAAGCATTTATAGTTGTTAAATTATGTGACAGTGAAGTTGGATTTGTTTTTCTGTTTATTGCTTAGTATTAATAACATCTTATCAGTAACCGCATCCTTTTTTAGGCTGGGCAAACATATAGACAGCCAAAAAATGTTCTGATAAAAAAGCATGTAATCAATCCAGACGGGCTGAAGCACTTGCCAGGCTTGTGTTTATCAGGGAATTCTTTGCGCTCGTGGCTGATTTCAGTAGCACTTCAGGCCTGGGACGGGGGCAAGAGAAGTGTGAGTGTGTGTGTGAGCGCTCATAAAATTAGAGAGTCTCACACTCGCTCTCTGCCAGTGTTGGGTTACACTAGACCAAACACGTTGCAGTATTTTGAGTGTCTACTTTCACCGCCCTAGTAATGATGGATGCCCCCAGGTCCTGGGGTGCTGTATGAGTATGTATGTGCGTGTTATAGGAGAGGCCTGACCTCTCTCACACTGAACACAATTGAAAGTGGCACTGTAATGTGAGCAGAAGGGCCTGTGGGTGATCTTGGCCCATTGGCCATATATGAGTGAGAAAGCCCCCTTTATAACTTTCAGAAACCTTAAAGTTCAACACTCAAATGCTATAGCTGTCCTCATGTCTACTTGTTTGTTGTAGTAAAATTACTGTTTGAAGATATTTCAAAGACTTGTTATGGGACAAGATGCTTGCTAGATAAGTGTTTCATCCAACTAAATCAACCTAAAATGAAATAAGTATTACAATATAAGTAATAATAAGTAACAGCATATGCTGTTTACGTTCAGTGGATACTCTCCAAAATGGTGCTAGGGTGACTCGGAGGAGACGAATTGTTGAATAAAGTCGTCATTCTGGAGTTTTTTGCGTACAAAAAGTATTCTCGTAGCTTCGTAAAATTATGGTTGAATCTCTGATGTCACATGGATTATTTTACAGATCTCCTTGTTATGTTTCTGGACCTTGATTGTGGTAATTACATTGCTGTCTATGGTCAGAAAGCAAAAATATCTTAATTTGTGTTGAACGAAGATGAACGAAGGTCTTACGGGGTTGGAACGACATGAGGGTGAGTAATTAATGAGTAAATATTTTATTATTTTTATACACTTCTCTTTTGTGACTCGAGTAACTTGTTATTTCTGTCCTTTATTGTGGACAGTCTTATTCATCTTTAGCCTTTCTGTAGATTTAGAACTTGTTGGTGACTAGATGTTAAAAGAACATACTGTTCCTTTTACCTAAACGTAGTTTCATTACTTTAAACAGAGCTCACGAGTTCACAATCATTGAACTGAGCCTCAATGATCTAGTCAAACTAACAATGTCAAATGACAAACGCTCCTTCAGTAGAAATGTCTCCTGCAATCTCCAAACTCTTGGGCTGCTTTATAAATGCCATTAGATTTGATTAAACTAATATATCCCAAGCTTCACATAAGCAAGAAAACCTGTGGGAAAATCATATTTTGCTTGGCATGTTGTGCATTGGTTTTAATGGTGGTTTGATTAAATTGGGCCCATTGTCATGCCAGCGGAGAAGAGCAGCTACAGCGCCTTTGTTCTGCGTCCACACTGAGCGGTTTGTCCACAGCTCTTATCAATGAGACTGATTTGATTATGAGCTCATAAGAGCGAGAGCAGTTCTCATGTTTATGGTGCGCTCAGCAGCTCACAGCACAATGTCAGCCTGTCCGCAGGGCACTTCATGAAGAGCCTTCATTCTCTGAACCGCGGTCATGCCTGCACAACCTATTTCCTTTATCTGTGATTTAATTGTGTTTGCTGGAGCTCGTGTGTGTGTATGTCTAGACCTTTGTCCTGCCCACGACCGAGCCATAGGAAGCATAGATCAACACACTAATAGCACTCAATAATTGTTCACTGAAAATCGACTTTCTCTCATATGTAAAACACAGAAGTAAACGTTTCGAAGAATGTTCATGCTGCTCATTTCAGAAAGGCATCGTAACATGGCATACAGTGTCATCCACATCCAATTTGGCCTGATGTATCGAGTTTGAATGGCCATCTCACAGATGAGATTTCATAAGAAGATTATTGATAGTGCCTTGTCTCTGTATATGTTGTATTGGAAAGAGCAGTGTGAACTGTTTTTGGTGACTGTTGTGTTGTGTTTGCAGCTAAATGTGAGGCTTATATTGTGTGTCATAATCACTAGAAACATCAGTATGACTGAAAACAATCCCCGTAGATTGCCAGTATCAAATGACCAGGAAACATATTCAAACAGAATCCAATCTAACCTGAAAATCTCTTATTTTGAAGCTCCCTTTCTCATCAGACATTAGGTTTGACATTGAGTTATTTGCCTGGATTTGGGAATTAAAAAGAAAAACATTAAATATGCAGTTCATGCAGTCATACATGCATACCTCAATGTCTATGCTGATATCATAATTGTATAAGTACTTGATAAGAAAACCTCATTAAATAGTACTAATGATAATTATTATTATTTTATGATTATTCTTGTTAATACATTTTGTATACATAAATTAATCATTATTAAAAATATTGTATAGGCTATTATGGATGTTTCAATTCATGCTTTTTTGCTAAAACTCTTAAAACTTTGGGGTCCGTAAGAAATTTCTTATATGTATTTCCTGTGATGCAAAGCATTCCAGCATCATTACTCGTCTTCAGTGTCACATGATCCTTCAGAAATCATTCTCATATGCTGATTTAATGATCATGTGTAACTTCATCTTTTTATGAAGTTCATAAAAAAATGCAGGATTCTCTGAGTCGAAAGCTCAAAAGAACATTTATTAGATTTTTTTTGTGACAATATACAAGTCTTTACTGTCACTTTAATGCCTCCTTGCTGAATAAGGTATTTCCTTTCTTTTAAGCAAGTATACGTTCATAATAAAGTCCTGCAAGCCATAGTGTATGTTGTGTAAATCTAATGAGTATCATGTCCATATATATATATATATATATATATATATATATATATATATATTTATTATTATTATTATATTTTTTTTACTTGATTTGTTTTGTCTAGGCCCAAAAGGAATAATACAAAAATAAACCCAAGTAATCAACTTAACATCTGCCGTGTCTTAAACCCAGCTCACACTGTGCAATTTTGGCCACAATTTGGTCGTCTGAGACAAATTTGGAAAATCCTAAAAGATTCCTATAATCCTAGACCAAAATCTGTAGTCTTTGATCGCTGGTTTGACATCTTCACTGACAGCCGGTTAATGGCTGTTGCGATCAAATTTCACCTCCGACGAAATTCTGGCAGTGTCAGAAGATTTGGCACACAGTCCTTCAGTGACATATCCTATGATGAAACTCAAATTGTGTCCGTTTTTCAAGACGAGCTATGAGCAGAATTGATGCTAGATCATTATTCTATCAGCATAAACTCCGGCGCACCCATCCTCCGCTCACAGAATTAATCTGACATGTTGCCTTTTCTATATAAACACTGGTTGTGCCACTGTTTTTATGTGTGTGTGTGTGTGTAGAGCTGCATTCACTATTCTTCTTAAATACGCCGGTATTGCCGCTATTCATATACTTTTCATGATAACCAACATGTCGGTCCTGCGTGCAATGCAGTTCGCAGTCACTGAACGTGTATGGGTTAATAATGTAAACCACAGACAAGTTTTCTTGCGTGCACCCGTTTTTAACTCGTCTTGTCTGTCGTACAGTCTGACATTAATGACAACTGAGATCTCACAGTGTGACATGATTATCATGTTCGACTTGTTTGTACAGTCCGACAAGTACAATCCTAAAGGACTTTTTTTTTAATCGCACAGTGTGAGCCCGGCTTTACATATAATCTAGTAGAGTTGATGGAATTTCTGCTGCACTGATTTTGATGGTCCATAGAGGGTGGCGGTGGCCTGAGGCATGCTGGGAACTGTAGTCCTGTAGCTTTGTGAATGAGCTCCAGCGGCCCCTCACAGCATGCTGATGAGTCAAGCCAATTAAACACACGCAGCCCGGGGCGTTCTGCCCACTTAAACTACACCGCTCAGCTTTAACTACCAGCACAACCAATTCCACCCACTGCTTAATTGCCTTAAGTGGTTGAGCGCTGAGAAAGGGAGCTGATTTAGCGGCGGGGGGTCGTCACTTAATAACTCCTCATTTCCTTCATTTTACACAATTAGCATGAGTTATGTGCTCTATAAGGAGGCGACGTAGATGGCCAGACTTTCATGAATGTCAGCACTATGCCGAAGAGCCTCGGCCAAGAATTTGACCCCTGTGTTTAATATATGACTTGGTGCGAGCTAATGATAATTGCGGAGTACTTGATTATGCGTCAGAGTTTCCGACGTGCATGTGATTTAACGTACAGTGAAGCAGCGTCTTTGTTCCTAATAAAGGATGTATTGTCACAGATGACCGGCCATCAATAACCCTCATTAAAGATAGTTTGCGTGCGATTGTTATGTTCTGATGGGAAACCTGCAACAGCTGGAGTTTGTGAATCAATGCTCAGACGAAATGAACATGGAATAATTAAGCATGGTTTTAATATGCGCCACTGATGATATGAGTAAGCCGTGTAAACCTGAAAATAGACTGTTGTGCAGCGATCTACCCAAAACAGTGGTTCTCAAGCGGTGACTCGCAGGTTTGTTGTACAAGAGGTGCAGATTACATGGAAAAACAAATGCAAGATGCAAATAATACAAAACAGCTAACCATATATAGTAAGCAAAAGGAGGAAATGCTTTTTAACATCGAAGAAGGTTTTGGTGAAAATGTATCAGTCATTTAGTAGAAGTCAGACAAATTAGATGGATTGCGAAATAGGTTGCTTGACATTGAAAAAAAATTAACTTAGCAAGGTAAAGGTACATTTATGACCCATATTATATTCTTCAAAATATACAAAAAAATTGCCTCAAATATATTTCAATTTTTTGATAAACTTTAGTTTAATATATTTACTCATATGTTTTTGGGCTTGTTGATTTAAATATATTTACACATTTGAAGGTTTAAACTAAATATATTTTCACTTTGAAAAATATTGTCATAAAGCTATACTCTTTGTTATATTAGATATATTGTTTGTCCAAAAAATACATATTTTTTGTGGTATTGTCATAAATTAATTAAATAAATAAATATAAACACAAACATGTTTATTTATTATCTGTATATTAGAGAAAGATATTACAACATAAGACAAAAATATGAAAATACATTTCATTGTAACTATCAAATGTCCAAAAATATCTCAAGATTGGAAATATATTTTCTTGCCCCTTGTATAGTAGGTTTTGAAATTTAGACAGTTGGAAGATTTAAACTAAATTTATTTTCACTTTGAGAAATATTTTCATAAAGCCATACTCTTAAGTTGTATTCAAAATATATTTCATCCAGAAAATACATTTTTGTGGTATTGTCAATCTACATTTAAAGAAATATAAACATAAACGTTTATGTATTATCTACATACATTAATGAAAAATGACATTTTTTCAAAGTGAAAATACATTTTATTTTAACCATTAGATGTCAAAATATACTTCAAAATGTACTTCAAGGGGCAAAAAATTATATTTCCAATCTTAAAATACATCATATATATATATATATCAAATGTTATATCAAAAAACACCAGTTAAATATATAATCAAGTATATATTGCAAGATTTAAAATCACATTTTAGCAAAACCACTGGAAGACCATTACAGTACAACTCCAGCGACGAGTGAAGGGAGGAAGAAGGCTTCAAACAGGGACAATTATTTATACCCTATAGCCACCAACATTTATTAGGATGTGATCATCAGCTTCAATATGTTTGATAGGAACTTTCAGACACCATTTTGCATTTTTGGACTGAATAAATGTGTTTTAGTGTACATTTCTCTGAGGCGCCAGAGGCGACTGAAAAACTGTAAAAAGGTGGAAGTTTATTGCGGCGTCCAGCCCAAACAGCGCTATAGGGAAAACATTTAACACCTTACTGCCTCAAACAGAGCCCTATTGTCTTGCTCTCGCTTACATAATCACTGACTTCATCAAGAAGAGACTATAACCGCGGTCTGAGCCTTTTCTCGCACACGTTCTCACTCATCCAATCACTCATTAATCTGTTCACTCCCTGCTTTACTCAGCGACTCGTGAACTGTGTGACTCAGTCTTTCTCAGAGAAGATGATCATTTGGGGTTTGGCTCTGGCTGAGGAGCAGGTATGAACATGTGAAAAGGGAAATACAACACCTACTAACAGAAGCATTAATACGGCTTCTTTTCAAATCCATAATGACATGTGCGGTAAACATTGCAAAGCAGAGTAAATTATCATAGCAGACATAATGAGGGAGGGTGTGATTGTTTATTTAGCTTTTAGTGTGTTTGATTATGTGACAATTAGTTTGAACTCGCTGCTGTACACCCTTCAGATTTAGCAGAGTTTCTCTCCGATTTCCTGAGTTATTGTTACTGTTAAACATATACTGGAATCTTTTAGAAGAATGTATTATTTGTTTCTTTGATTACACTGGTACTGTAGCTAATGCCATTCTTTTCAAATGAAACTAGCAGGAATGACAGTCAGTTTGGCTTCGTGTGCAGAGGGCTGTAGCTATCGAATATTTTAGTAATCGAGTATTCTACCGAAAATTTCATCGATTAATCGGATAAGAAGTACTTTTTTCTTTTTAAAGAGCAATACTAAATATACAATACAATAGAAAATAAGACAAGTCTCTTAAAATGAACAAGTAATTTGCTTTCTTTTTTAGAAAAAAATAATTTTAATTGCTGAAATTGCATATTAATAACTGAAATCTAAACCCATTTAGTGCATTCAATTGCCATATTACATTAAAAATGTAAATACAAATATATAAAATCTATTTCAATTTACTTTAAAAAAGGTAAACATAGTACAACCTAAAATTAAGACATAAATCAAAATAATAATAATAATAAAGCCTAAACATTGTGCAACTTAACTTCCAACTTTGATCCGAACTAAAGCTCAAGCATGACACAAACCTTTACTGTCTTAGAAGAATTGTGGCTTTTGTGAAAGGCAAATAAAATTGTGAACAGGAAGCTAATGTGGAACAAAAAAATAGTCCATACATTAACACATTTTCTCAGCAACATGAATTTAAAGTTATTTGGAGAATAAACCCTCTTAAATGTCTCTCTGCATACTTGTGTGTGTGTGACGAGAGAGTGACCACCTCTTCAAGGAGGTCTCGGTACGCTTGTTTGGTGCGAACCCAAGTGCGATTGCTGCACTTCTCACCTGCCCAAACGAACCGCACCAAGAGGAAAACAAAGTCTAGTGCGATTCAGCCGAACTAATTGAGGCATGTGTGAAAGCACCCTTAGAGCGTATAATCAAGTACTTAGTTGTTAGCCAACACATTCAACCAAGTGTACTTCTTTAAAGCACAACCAAAGATTATTAAAACATGATTTAAATTGTACTTTAAACCAAAGCTTCTAATTAGGCTTTATTCCAAGAAGTGAACTTAAGTGTACTTAAAAGTGCACTTAAGTGTGTTAAGAAACAGTCATGAAAGTCATGTATACTCTTTTTATATAAACTTAAGTGGTCTTTTATTTCATCAATATTATATTATCTAGAAGTAGAGCTTTATATACATACATACAGAAACATATATTTATAAGATTTGAAGTACAGGTTCTATAAGCGTACACTCACAATTATATGCACTTCTCTTTCACAAGAAATCTCAATGATGCTATTTCTAACTAAACACTGTATATTATTTCTGCTGCTCAGCTCTTTGAGTGACAGATCATCCAGAGAGCTCATACAGTCTGTTAGCTTCCTCAAGAAACAAAAGCTGGAAATCCTCCTCCGCACTCACACACACACACACACACATACTCACACTCACACACACACTCGCACTCGCACTCGCACACACACACTCACACGCACACACACACACACACACACACACACACACACACACACACACACACACACACACACACACACACACACACACACACACACACACACACACACACACACACACACACACACACACACACACACACACACAAGCTGCAGCATAAAACAAAACACTCATTCATTACAGTAACGCAATTACACATGATCAAACATTTGCAGTCCACATGTGTGGTCACGTCGCTTGTAAAAATTTGGGGAAGACGCACAGATTATGAGTATAACGTTTACTGAACTGCATCTCTGTAATGTAATGAACTCCAGCGGGCCTGGCGCTCTGAACGAGCCCTGAAACTGTACTTCAGTGAAAGGCGGTGTTTATGTGGCACTCTGTATTCTGAAAGGGTTCTGCACTGTTCCTTTCATCAGAGGGAAGAGGGGCTCTGTACAAAAACAAGCTTTATGTGTGGATAAAAGACATGACTGCCCTTTTGACTGTGCCCTTGAAATCCAGAACGGATGGAGAGAGACATTTTGTGCTTTATTAGATATAGTCAACAAAAGATGAAGATAGAGACCGAGAAAGATTTTACTCATTAAATCAACCACTGACAAAAGAGCAGATTTATAAGGCAACAAGAAAGCCAAATTCCTTTCCTTAAAGTCGCAATACATTGCTGTTATAAATACATTTATATATAGCTTTAGCTATAAGGTCATGTCACGTGAGAACGTGAGCAGATAAAGTACAGCAGTCAGTGTGGGGTAGGCCTGTGCGCTGTGCCATGCAATGAGAGATACCATACTCTCAAGAACTACAAACTGTCACCTACATACCTGATTGAGCAGATAGCTGGTCAACTGATCAATAAATAGGCACATGTATTTTACAATGGCACAGTAATATATAGGGCCCTATGAAATCAGTTAAATATTTTCCCAAATTCCGTTATATTTATTTTTCTAAATTCATTTTTTTTCTGTTTGAATTTTAACTGATTCCATTTTTTTTCCCGTTTCAATTTTGGACTCCTTTTTAATGGTCAAATTAAATTGTATTAATCAAAAAGCATGTTTAATTCATTAAAATCATGAAACGTATACAATTTAACATTAATTTATTAAAAGTTTAAAAGAAATACAGTAATAATTTACTACTTTCTCCTGTTTTAATGTTGATTTCCTCTTTTCCCGATCATTTAGAATGATGATACAAAAAATAATAATAAATAAAAATCAATTAAATATATACTATGACGTCATAATATGCAAATGAGATGAGTATATTTACACCCCACATAAACTTTCGGTCATGCCCAACATTTTTCTAATTTACAGTAGATCTCTATATTTAAGCACCTTCGAGCCACAAGCTTTTGAAATCTTGATGTCAAAATTCAGCATTTTGTCCAAAAATCCCTGGCGCCTAAAGGGTTAACCAGTAGCCTACATAGGTGCTTTGTATTAAACGTTTTGTAGCTGTTTTTTTTTATTAGCAAATACCTGGTTTGTATTATTAGTTTGTAACTGTTTTTATTAGCTGTTTTGTAATGGGTTTTTGTTTTTTATTAGCTGTTTTTATTAAACCATTTTGTATTATCCTTTATAAATGATCAGCTTTTAGCTGTTTTTAGTAGCTATTATGCATTAGTCATTTTGTAATAGCTATTTTATATTCGCTATTATGAACTAGCCATTATATATTTGTTTTGTAGCTGTGTTGTATTATCCATTGATATCAGCTGTTTAGTTTGCAGAAGTGTGTTTAGACTTGTGTGTGTAAAGAGCTCTTCTCATCCTGTCTCACAGTAAACAGTTGCTTTCCCATGAGCACCCTCGTGTTCCTGTTGTTGGCCAGGTTTGCGCACACTGGGAAACATCCCGCTCCCTATTGTCCCAAAGGCCAAAGGTCAGGGAGTTTTTCTAAAGCGGTTCAACCAGTGAGCCTGACAGGTAGGGATGCTTTGTCATGATAAACGAGGCCTGTCCAGCTTTTTTTATGTATTAGCACAAGCACATGGTCAATTGTATTATTAGTTCTCTCACTCACTTGTCTTTCCCTAGCTGTTCTTGTAATGGGTTTCATTGATTATCATTAGGCTGTGGGTTCTGGAGGAGCACAAAAAGAGGGGCTCCTCTGACACAATAGCACAACTCACTAATTCACCATCAGCTTCCTGGCTGGCCACGGTGAGCCTGAGTTTGTATTGAGCGCTTTCCCTCTCCTTGCGTGCCGGTTGGATGTCTTTATTATAACACACAGAGCACAGGGATGAACATCAGCTTTCCCACTGAGGAACATGATGAGTCGTATTGATCCATTGATATCAAATGTTTAGTTTGCAGAGAGTGTCGAAGTTCAACAAATAAACGACTTGATGTGTGTAAACATTTCTTTCTCATAAACTGTCTCACAGTAAACATGTTATGGTGTTTCAAAACATGATGCACCCTCATGTTCCTGTTGTTGAAACAGGTGCGCATCACTGGGAAACATCCCGCTCCCTATCTGTCCCAAAGGACCAGCAGGACATACAGGCATGTTAATCTTTCTAGGGAGACGTTCAATAAGTCAATAGGTGAACGAAAGTTATGGATGCAATAGTTCCTATGATAATATGAGGCCTGTCCAGCTCCATGAAACACAAGTTTCATATAAAGTTATTATCACTATTTCTCTCACTAGACATTGTCTTTTCCATGTCTGTTTCTTTCTTGTTTATTAATTTAGTTTTAAGAGGGTGGGGTTCTGGAGGAGTCTACATAAATGTCTAGACTAATGAAGCTCCTCTGACACAATAGACACAAACAAGATTTTTTTATATTTTTATAGCCATTTGCTTTCCTTATGCTGGCCAACGCAATGAGCCTGAGATAATTGAGCAACATTTCACAAACTCTCCTTGCGTGCCAGGAGGATATCGTGAAGGTGATACAAAGTGATATTAGTGAAATATACTATTAACAGAAATTATAAGACAATTATAAGAAAGTTTAAGCCCGGTTATTATAGTTAAAATCATTAAAATCATTAAAAAAGTTTACATTACTTTTCTCAAATAAATGGTAACTTTAGCATTAAAACTATTACAATATTAAAACTATTTCTGCTATTTGCAAGGCAACATTTCATTTGTCATTAAAACATCTCAACGAAAATGTACTAAAACCTTAATGTTTCAAAACAATATGACATTAAAAATGTTATGCAAACAGAAGTCATATGTTTCAATGATGATCAAGTGACTGTTTGATTAAAAATGACATAGAAAAGAAAAAGAAACATATGCTAGAATGAATTGTTCATGAAGATGTATTTAGGGGGGAAAAAAGATTGCATTTCCATTCCAACTTGACAAAAATACAAAATTGGTAAAATATTCAAAACACTTTTGTAAAAGTATACTCATACTAGTGTTATTATTATTTCAGAAGACCAGGATTTCACAAGGATGAATGTCAAATGTTTGAATTAATCTAAAAATGTTTGAATATTTGGTTTCATTTAATGTTCCCGTTTAGTAAAATGTCTAATAAAAGTCTAGACTAATGAAGTCATCTACAAAAGACATTTTCAAAACAAGATGACTTTTATTGATTTTTAACTAGCACAATGTAGTCCTACCATTTACTAAGACATCACAACTAACCAAACAATAAAGAAAAGACCTAACAACATTCACAAAACTTTTTTTTCGGTTCTCAGGAGGATATCGTGAAGGTGATACACAAAGTGATATTAGTGCAAGCCCTCAATATACTTTATCTAACAGAACCTCTAAGACAATCTATCAAAAAGTCGTGAACAGACCGGATCATCATTTATTATCCCTGCCATGAATGCTGTCAATGTTGAAACATACCACTGGAGTGTGTTCATCAATCTGTCTTAAGCACACACACTCAGTACAAATGTTAGGAAACAGGACTGTATGACAATATTACACTATTGGAGCATCTACTACATTGCAAGGCAACATAATTCCCATTTTGAATTATTAAACAGAATGACTCGCATACATGTACAGGGGCACTGATTGACAGGCAAATAATTCTCCAGCGGGACTGTAAACGGGAGACTGCTGGGACCTTTTGCTCTAGTTCTGACACTAGTCAAAGCGTGTGTGTGTGTCAATGATGATAGTGATGTGTGTGATGTAAAATGATAGAAAAGAATGTGATGATGCATATGCTAGAATGAATTGTGTTGTCATGAAGATGTATGTGTAGTGTGTGTGTGAAAATGATGTGGGCATGTGTGGGCTTCTCTCCTACTCTAGAGCATTAGTAGATGCCTGTGGAGTTTCACAGAGCTGCACAATGCAGTGCCACATTTACGTAGAGAGAGTAGACTCATACTAGAGTTATTATTATTTCAGAGAGACAGGATTCACAAGGATGAATGTCTGACCCTCAGCTCTGGGGACATTATAAGAGCTCAGACAGGAACATGTTTATTCCCTGTTTTTGTTAGTCTCTACATGTTTTCATGCATTTTGTCACTCAAAGCTTGATCTTTCATAGCTCAGGAGATATTTAGGCCAAAGTATGAATTGTTTATTAATAAAAGGAATAATATTAAAGTAGCTCTGCTGAGATCAGGTCATTTGGTCTTTGATAAGAAATGTAATGTTGAGCTTATTGAGATGTTTAAAAAAGCACCACAACAAGTTTGCATACCGCTTCAACTTACTAAATGAATCAAAAATAAGACCATTAGATAACTTGAGCATCATAAACGTCATCTGCTTATGAACTGTTCAATTCACAAATGGTTTCCTCACCATTGGTTACAATGGCATGTATTCAGTTGATTCGAGTTGAACTTTTCATGTCAGTTGGTTATTAATCCCTGACCATGAATGCTGTCAATTGTTTGAAACATACCATCTGGAGCTGTGTTCATCAATCTGTTCATTATTTGCACATTTCACACTCAGTTATTATATGATGCATTTTATTTTAAAGTCCAGTGCATACACTATTGGTCAAACGTTGGAGTCATTTCTGTTTTGAAAGGAGTCTATTATGCTGCCATGAGTTGTTCAAAAATACAGTCAATTTGTATTATTGAGAAATATTACAAGTTAATGACTCGCATTTTTTTTATTGTACAGTGCACTGTTGACAGGCAAATAATTGCTGCCAGCGGACTGTTATTTCGGGAGTACTGGTGACCTATTTGCAACTGAGTTCTGACACTATTGAGAAGAGGGCTGTGTGTGTTGTTGTTTGTGTGCTCATCTGGTTGTGAGTGGGGGGTTAAGCTAATCTCTCCTACTCTAGAGCTGATGTCAGTCAGATGCTTAGCGGAAGTTTCAACATGAGCAGCATATTGCAGTGCCACATTTACGAGAGCAGAGAGACAGAGACAGATTTTTCAGAGAGATTAGATTGCACAGACTGACGTGTGTCTCACCCTCAGACTAACAATGTGCACTAACAAAATAAATATTGTAAATGTTGATCTTCATGACAGGACTTTACATGTTTATTCCCTGTTCTTTGTTAGTGCTGCTTACTGTTTTTGGATGAGAGTGATGTCACTTTTCAGGATTCTTTGATCTTACAAAGCTTCAGTGAACATAATTTAGGCCAAACTATGAAATTTTATAACATAAAATGAATAATATTAAAGTGCACTGCTGAGATCTCAGGTCAGTTTGGTCACCATCTCCATGAAAATATGAAGCAGCACAGCTGTTTTCAACATTAATGATTAACGATGATTATTGAAGGATCACGTGACATTGAAATGGAGAAATGATGCTGACCACAATTCAAGCTTTACATCACAGGAATCAACTTACTAAATGAATCAATAGATAAGACCAGTTAGTTTTAACTTGCAGCATAATATTTTACAGATCATACTGTTTTGAACTGTTTTTTTTATTCACATAATTGCAGCTTGGTGACCATAAGAGAATTAACACACATTGGCACACACAGCATTCATTCACACGAGTTCACAACATATATATCATGTCAGTATGGTATATTCAATTAAACAGTAATTTTTCAAATGTTTGGCCAGTAGGGTATAATCTGCAGCTTTTCACTTTCATGATTTTGAAAACATAAGGGTGTGAGATACGGGTTTTGATGACTTCTCAAGGCCAGTGGAGATACTTCAACAGATAAACATCTTTTCACTGCTCATTTCATAACTCACACAGGTCATTCTGTCAGACATTGTATGGAAAGGAGTCTAGCGTATGCTGCCATGAGTTGTTGACAGCTGATGACAGTCAATTTTCATTATTTGGTTGAAATATTACTTAAGTTAAAACTTCGGTTTATCTTTCCGTTCCCTGCGGTGAAGCAGAAAGTATGCTGCCGACTTTATTTCAGTATCCTGACGTATTTTCAACTGAAACTGAATATTGAGAAGAGGCGGTTTACATTCATTTTTACTTTAGTACAAATCATTCAGCCCTACTTTCAAGCACCTGATGCTTCAGAAGCAGTACGTATCCCAGAATGCAGCAGACCTCCTGCAGGCGTGATCCCTGAGGGACGGTGAGCGCTGCTCGCTTCAATATGGACATCCTCAAAGCCTCATTTATCTTTTTTAAACAAGACTCTGTTTGATTTCAGATGGCATTAATTTGCACAGATGACTTGTAATCTACCCTTAAGACTGGATGTTCAGTGACTGATGCAACACGTGCCCTGATTTAAGTTGTGTTTCTCGGGGTGAGAGTCTGTTCAGAGGCTGAGTGTGTGAGTATAGGACTATCAATCCAATGAAAATATCATTCAATTAATGACGTGACATGCCAATTTATAAAATAGAAATCAACTGTGATTAGTTTGCAAGATTGTCATGGGACATGAATTGGTATTTTTGCATTAATGCATTTATTTGTTAATAAATAAGCAGACCAAATGAATGTCTTAATATGGACAGCCCTAATAAGTACTCAATCATTGCTTCATTTCAGAAGCATGTAAGAGAACATTTAAGTTGAAAATCTATGATATTCAAAATGAATGGCAGAAGATGACAAGTACATTACATAAAATACAAACTCAAATATAAAAAAACTTTCAGCTAGTTGTAAAGTTGCATAGTCATATTCATAAAAAAATGTACTGATGTACTAAAAAAACTAAAATGAAATATGTATTAAAACATACAGCAGCACATGTCAATAAGAGAATAATATATCACACAATGCCAGAAACACATCAATAAACATGATTATATATTTTTATATAACTAAATAGACATTCATAATCAAATTGACACTGAAAATAATGTCATGTGGAAATATGGATTTATGTTGCACAGAAGAAAGTTTTGAAAGACAGATACAACATTTCATTTTCATTTTTGTAATATACTGTTTAATGTAATTCCGATATTATCATGTGCTCATGATAACTCAAATTACATTTCAGTTTTTCAGCATATTATTGCATAAACAAACAATAAAAAATGTCAACAAATAAGATAATGTCTTTGTCCTGCTATTTATAATAATTACACTATTGAAAGTATGTAACTTACATTTACACTTTAATCATTTAGTACAGATGCATTTCAAAGCCGACTTAAAAATCAAGACACCTGGAAGCAATCAAAAGCAATAAAAGAGTCAACAACATGCAAGTGCTTTGACAAGACCGTTCCTGCAGGCAGTGATCACGCTGCAGGGACGTGTTTGCGTCTAATCGCTACAATATGATACAATAAAACCGATAGAATAAGAAAGCCAGCATTAGAGGTCTTTTTTAACTTGCTATTGTTAGTTGAAAGAGTTATTGCTGATTTAACGCATACAGATAATTGGGCTCGTATATCAATTTACTTAGGGAGAATTTGGGAGCTTCCTGTAAGCAATACCCTTGGACTTTAGATGAAACCAGTTGACTGATAGCAACACGTGCCCTGATTTAAGTTGTGTCAATTTCAGAGTTGACAGTTAAAATAAATTTCATTGTATGTTTGAGTGTGTGATGTATTTGAGCTTTTGACTAATAATTTGTCTCAACGAAATGAATAATCATTCAAATTAACTTTTTCGTGCTCATGCCAATTTATAAAGTAAATCAACTGTGATTAGTTTGCAAGATTGTCATGGGACATGAATTGGTATTTTTGCATTAATGCATTTATTTGTTAATAAATAAGCAGACCAAATGAATGTCTTAAATGGACAGCCCTAATAAGAACACAACCATTGCTTCATTTCAGAAGCTGTCAGAGAACACTTAAGTTGAAAAATCTATGATTTCAAAATGAATGGCAGAAGATGAAAATACATTAATAAAATAAAACTCAAATATAAAAAAAACTTTCAGCTAGTTGTAAAGGCAACATTTTCATAAAAAAATTAAAGATGTACTAAAAAAACTAAAATGAAATATGTATTAAAACATACACACACATTCAATAAAAAATAATAATAAAAATGCCAAAACACTTAATAAAATGATTATAATTTTGATTAAAATAAATAACATTCATAACTTAATGACACTAAAATAATGTCTGTGGAAAAGGATTTATGTTGCACGGAAGAAAGTTGAAAGACAAACAAATTTCATTTTTGGTTGAAATATACTTTTAATGTATTCCGATATTATCATGGCTCATGATAACTCGAATTAATTTAGTTTTTCAGCATATTATTGCATAAACAAACAATAAAAAATGTCACAAAATAAGATAATGCTTTGTTGCATTATAAAACTACACTAAAAAAGTTGTAACTAACATTTACACTTAATCATTTTGCAGATGCTTTCAAAGCGACTTAAAAATGAAGACAATGGAAGCAATCAAAATCAATAAAAGAGCAACAACATGCAAGTGCAATGACAAGACCCGGTTAGCCTAACGCAAAAACACGCTGCAAGGGTTTGTGTTAATTCTACAATAGATAAAAATAAAACCGATAGAATAGAGAAAGCCAGTGTTAGAGGTCTTTTTAACTTGCTATTGTTAGTTGAAAGAGTTATTGCTGATTTAACGCATGCAGAAATAATTTTGCTGGTATAAATCTATTTATTTAGGCAGAATTTGTGATTTTAAACAATATTTTTGACTTTAATGAAACCAGTTAATATAGATACTCCTGTTTAGTTTTCAATTTCAGAGTTTACATTAAAATTAATTTTATTGTATGTTTGATTTTATTTTATTTGAGCTTTTTTGACTAATAATTTGTCTCAACGAAATGAATTAATATTAAAATAACTTTTTTCCGTGCTCATGGCAATGCTATCGAGTGAGGGTTCTCTCTCTGTCTGCTGTCGGTCAGTGTTGGACTGTTCCACTGATTATTTCCAAGAAGGACACAATAAATACCAAGTTGTTGGTTGTCTGGAACGTAACACAAACCTCCACTACACACCTAAAAACCCTCAAGCCACCTTCATCATCAGATCATCAGAAATCACAGGCGAAGCGTGCATGAGGGATGTGTACGGCGAGGCCACAGACATCTGTGTGTGCTGGTTTCAGATGGCCACTAGAGTTTCGCTCGAAAATCTGTCCGGAGGCTTAACGTATCACCTAATCTGGCACGGGATGGTGATTGTGCAGCGTGTTTGTGTGGGTTGGAGGACAGCTGGAAGTGGTTTGGTGTGCGGCACAGAGTTAGTTTTCAGATCAGCTCTGAGGAAAAAGACCTGGCTGTTATGCAAGCGTCGCTTCTACGCTTTGCTGACAGTGATGGATATTTCATAAGTCGCCAAGACAGAACGTGTCTGTTTGCATGAGTCTTTAGCTCAGCTTACGCTCAATTATCACTCCATTAAGTCGTCTGACTCCGAAATTACGGTGTCTTTAGTCTGGAGCTGACACGAACGCGTCCAAAACCTTCCTGAGACGTCTGTCCAGCTCCTCAACAGAACACAAGCGGTGGCGAGGGGTCCGTTCCTCCAGCGCTGCACATGATTTTCTCCTGGTTTTATGAGCACATAAATCTGACTGGTGCCAAAGAACAGAAAACCCGGGGATTAAAATTCCCCTTTCTCCATGTTCAGGGATCCAGCTGCACTAGGCTGTTTGTTTAACACAGCTGCACGGAGAGACAGACAGAAAGAGAGATAAAGACACACACGTTTGCCAACCAAACTGGCTTGTTTTCATTGGCAGGTACTCAGGTTTACTCAGAATTATGATTGCACTGCTGCAGACTGACTGAACCTCGTTATAAAGAAGAAGAGCTGATGGAAAATCCTTTGTTTGGCTTTCTGGAGGCATCTGAACAGAAATCACATCTCATGCTGTTAGTGATGCCGTGAGAATCAAGAACGCTCTCATTAGGATCGATTCGTTTGGGAATGTTCAGGTGCTTTAATGTTACAATGTAAAGTTTATGTTTTTCATTGTTAAATGGCATATTTCCATTTTGCATCGCATCGTAGACTTATGCTGTGTGGCAATTTGTATATATCCTTCATAAATAATAATAATTAGAGTCAAAATAGTATATCATTGAATTGTGCATCTGTGCATATATATATTTATTTATTTTCTGATAATATTACCCATAATCCTTGGCACATCAGAATAGGACGATGGTTTTCTTTCAACTCCTAATTTATTTATTTTATTTATAATTATTATTTTGTGTGTGTGTGTGTGTGTGTGTGTGTGTGTGTGTGTGTGTGTGTGTGTGTGTGTGTGTGTGTGTGTGTGTGTGTAGAAAGATGATCAGGATATGTGAAATCAATCTGCCTACTGAAAAAAAATCTGAAAATTACTTTCATATTTTATAATAATATTAAATCTTTATTTATTTATTATTCTTTTTTATTTTGTGCAGAAATATGACCTGGATATGCCTTTAAGAAATGCACCTGCCTGCAGAATATATATAATTAGTGCTGTATATAATTAATCGCATCCAAAACAAAAGTTTTTGTTTATGTAATATATGTGCTTGTACTGTGTATATTTATTATGTATAAATACATACACATACAGAATATATTTAGAAAATATTTACATGTATATATTTATATTTGTATAATTTATAGTACATAGAAATTCATAGATAATTTAATATAGAAATATAACATATTTTTAAATATATACATGGGTGTGCTTTTACAGTATATATACATAATAAATATGCACAGTAGACATATTATGTAAACAAACTTTTATTTTGGATGCGATTAATCGCAATTAATTGTTTGACAGCACTAATATATAGATATAGATATAATTTATAAAATATCCAGTTATTTCTTGCAGTGGGAAGTTTGCAGAAATCTACTTTGTTAACTTGGCAGTTACACAGTGTATTTCACACCCATTTCTACCTCTTCTCCTGTACACACACACACACACACACACACACACACACACACACACACATGTTGGTTTTTATGGTTTACGGGGACTTTCCATAGGCGTAATGGTTTTTATACCGTACAAGCTGTATGTGCTATTGCCCTACACCTACCCTACACCTAAACTTAGCCCTCACAGGAGATGGTGCATTTCTATTTTCCCTCAAAAAAACTCACTCTGTATGATTTATAAGCGTTTTAAATTATGGGGACACTGAAAATGTCCTCATAAATCACCTTCTCCTTGTCATACCCATGTCATTATACAAATTTGTGTCCTCATAAACCACATAAACATGCCCACACACACACACACAGACACAGACACACACACACACACACACACACAGACACAGACACAGACACAGACACAGACACACACACACACACACACACACACACACACACACACACACACACACACCACTCTCTCTCTCCCTCTCACACACACACACACACACACACACACACGGCACCCTCATGAAGGCTATCTGACCGATGGCGCTGTGATAGACGAGTGTGCTGGACCTGTTCATCTGCATTCTTGCATGCAGATTTTCACAGCTGCACAAAGGCTGTCTCATGCTCTTATGCTGGGTTTGGCTCAGGAATCGGCAGACAGAGCAGCTTGTCTTCAGGTGCCTGATTTTGCTTGCGTTTGTCTGACTTTCATTAATGGATGGTGTTGTGTTTCACCAGGCAGACACTTGACAGAGAGCATCTCATGTGTTGCAATAACAAACAGTCGTGCAAGATTAAAATGTATTGCTATATTTATTGTAATTCATTGTAATAATGATCACATTTATTCGTTATACATTTTTTTTTATTCTAATAAATTATTATTCAATGTATTATTATATTATCAGTATTTATTTAACTAATTGTGTGTAAACAGCCTTAAAAATGTATTTACAATTGTAACGAAGTTGATAGGTACGGGAAGAAGGAGGCGGGACCGGCGAACATTTAACACATTTTTAATAACAAAATAAACAAACACAAATGAAAAGCGGCAGCCCCTCACGGACGACTGCCGCACACAAAACACAAACTAAAATCCAGGCCTGGTCCTCTCTCCTTTCCACTGTCGTCACTCCTCATTTAACCCTTACGAAGCTCCTCCGTGGGACTCGAGACCGGTGAGTGGTGCAGGTGTCGTTCATTACCAATTACTCCACCGGCCTCGCTCCGTTCCCACGGCTCTCGGCCCCGCCCCACTCGTCACAACAATACGTTGTAATTTATTATTATTTCATTTATAAATATATTTATTATTAATTATATTATTATAAGTATTATAATATTTATTATTATAATGTATATTATTGCTTTACATAACGATCTAAACATTCTTTAAACAAAATAAATTAACTTAAAAAGCAGAATATTCAATAATATGAATATTATAAATTGTTATTAAATATAATTGATTGATATACTTCATATAATAAAGATATAAAGTCTTATATAACATGTACTATAATAACGATATATACTATTATTAATACAGTTGTACACAAATATCTTTCCTTTTTTTTTAGCTAAATATTTCTCTGTTGTGATTTTGGGAGGTGAAATATGACCCCGTCATATTCTTGAAATGTTTGGTAAGATTCACGGACAAGGAAATCAAATTAGCGATGTGTTTCTTGCACAAAGCATTTTATTCCCCCGTGTCAAAAATAGCCCGAGTGATGTAATCAGAGCATGTTTGTTTCCTGTTCTGTCCCCATTAGCCTTTTCCAGAACGACGACTCTCAGAAAACAGAAAGAGCAACAGGTTTGTGCTATTTTTCCAAACTTGCACCCGCAAGAACAGAAAGTGCTCTTAAAAGAAGACTAGGCCTCAATCTGCCCGATGCCAGAAAATGGTTGTGTTGTAATCTTGTAATTTTATGGTCTTGACTTTTAACACAGCAACACATAAAAATGATGGTTTCCAGGCACGCTGCTTTATAGGGCTGGTCTGCGTGTATGTTGAGAATGATATGCTGTAAAAGAGATCCAGAGAGAGAGAGAGAGAGAGAGACGGCATGGGAACAGGCATCGGGATGTGGTGGCTCAGCGTTTCCCAAGGCCAGCAGTAGGAAACAGAAAAACTGGATCTCGCTGACCTCCTCAACTGCCCCCCTGACATCCCCTCAACTGCCCCCTGGGGGGTTCCTGTCTCAATGTTTAAAACAGACCGTCCAAATGCATCCTGCAAGGCTAAACCCAGCGCAGGAGTGAGGAGAAGAATAGAGGGCTGAAGAGAAGTTAAGCCGGGTCTGAAACAGCTAATCTGAGGACCACACAGATGAGGAGCAGAGCTCATTGTGTGTGTGTGTGTGTGTGTGTGTGCGTGCGTGCGTGCGTGTGGAGAGGCCAGCTGGGAGGTGGACGTCATTCAATTCTATGCTTGACCCGAGTCCCTGTGCTGACCTTAAGGGCAGGTGCGAGACCTTAATGTGCTACACATATACCTTCATTTGGTCCTTACATGAACTATTTTACAAGAGCTATTGACAAAAGAGACAATGGTCCTTTCCAGGAATCAGGCTACATGGGTTTTAATCAGTTTGCTGGAAAACCAAGTGGTTTAAAGGCTCTGATATACTCACCGTGAAGTAAAAAGAAGTTCAAAATACCTGAGTAGTGGTATAGACCTTATGCGCCAGAAAAAGACTGCTATATTTAGATTTCTCTCTTTGAAATTTAGTTTTTGCGGTAGTTTTGTAGCATCACTGCTGAAGAGTAAAGAGAGTTGGAGAAGTGGATTTACTTAATGTAGAGTTAATTAAAGTTATCATAAAATATTGTAATGTGTGAAGCAGATACCATAACACGTCAGTAGATCAGAACGTTTTTAAAACAAGCGGTTCATTCATAAATTAGCATGACCTTATGTTCACGCTGTGGAAATACAAATGGAGTACAGAGGACAACAAGTGCAGCACTGAAACGGGGCTGTTAAGGTGTGTGCGCACCAAAAGCAAATTGTATTATTTGTGTGAGTAGTTTACATACAGTCATTGCAAAGATGCACACATCTGCCAGGCGACACGAATGACGTGAATTTGGCGACACGTTTGCCACAAACCGATTTGCGCCTCAATCGGGTCTTCCGTGCAACTCGAGCGGAGACTTCGCATGATGCATTGTCACGCAAACCAATCAACGAAGAGTTCATTGACACCTCCGATTGGAGCAGAAAATGTTTTTTATTGTTTTTATGTTTTTATCTGCGCGAGTGACGTCAAAAACATCCCGTGAGTAATCTAAGGCGAGTAACGCCATGCAAATATTTGCTTTGCTTTTGGTGTGCAGTGCACACACCATTAGTGCACAACCCAACGCCGTTGTTCAGATGAATATGTAAATATGTGCTGTGTGCTTTCTTATTTCCTCTCACACAAATGACAGCATGGGAAAACAGCAGTTAAGAAAGCATCTGATCATAGCGACCTCTGCCCTTCAAGTCCAGTAAATCACATTTTGGCTGTGTCCTCCAAAGCATTTTTTTCCCGGGGATAGTTTATTTTTCAATTGTTTTCAATGGGAATGCTGCATTTCTTTTTACCCTTAATCAGACCTTGGGGTCAGGCTGACCTTAATAGTAGTTTCCTTTATTTTATTAAAGTGTTCCCTTCATCTCAGGGGCATGAGACTGTGAGTTTTCCTAAATAATCTATCTTAACATGCACAAAAATCTGGGTTTGATTTGGTTGTTTCAAAGATGTGTAAAAAATTACCATTAAGGTCCTTGGGGTTGAAAATGAAAGGGAAAAGTGAAGAAAATATGTTTTTTGTTTAATTTGTCCAAAAAAGTAGTAAACCCATTTTTATAAAGGCCAGGATCTAGAGCACAAATGCAAATTGGAACGAACATTCTATCTCATGCGCACACACACACACACACACACACACACACACACACACACACACACACACACACACACACACACACACACACACACACACACACACATACATGTGTGTGTGACTGCAATTAAGTACATTTTTATAGAAATTGGCATATAAAATCAACAAATCTGGCATAAATCTGAAAATTTCCACTCATAAATAAAGGACTGGTACTGGGGCACAAATGCAGCATGGAACAAGCATGTTCACACACACACACACACACACACACACACACACACACACACACACACACACACACACACAGACAGATACACACACACATACAAGTGTGACATAGGAGTCCAGGGGATTTTTTTATTTTGGCAAATAAAATGCACAGAAATAAATGCATAACAATGTGAAGGCGTAGGCATAACACACACACACACACACACACACACACACACACACACACACACACACACACACACACACACACACAGAGGCAGAGACATTTCTGCAAATTTATGTAACATAATTTGCAAAAGCAGACAGTTCAAAAGACATCAGACAACAACAAAGTCTAACCTTTGACAAAAATATAGATTTTTTATATATCTTAGAATGTTTAAATATATATTCACAAAATGTATATCATAAAGTTGCTAGAAGTTGAAACTAAGAAAATTTGACTTGAAACTGAACTGAAATGAAACGAGTCCCTATGGAGCTGTGCTGGATATATGTGGTCATTGCACTTTCTTTCTTTAACTGTAATTCCTAAAGTTTTTCCTCTAACCTGAAGATGACAGTATTATATCCCTAACACATGGGCCAATATCTAGAAGCCTTTTATATTTAATTTAGGTCATCATTTAAGTTATTTCTTCCTAAAAAATTATTCTTCATAAGCCAATTTATGGTGTAGTTGAGTAATTGTGCAGTAAATAGATACCAAAAATACCAAATATCCACAAAAACAGCATAAATGCATAGTTGAGAAGTAAATACAAATATCATATATAGTTTATCATATAAAAAATGTATATTTCCTTTTGCAATCTCCGAGGACCTGACATGGACTACACACATTCAGACTAGAGGTCTGCTACCCGACCCGAACCCGCGGGTCCCGAAATACTGTCGGGTTTCGGGTCGGGTTTCGGGTTAATGTTTAATGGATAGCCTCGGGCTCGGGTCGGGTTCGGGTTTGTAGCCAAAACTATATGCAGAGGCTTTGCTGCTTTCATAGACGCACGCACACACATTGCACACAGATATCAGAGATCGCGCAGAGCACAAACATCACGGACACTTTTATTAGTAAAATAGCTTCGACAGGCTACTGACTCGCAAGTCACAACATTATATTTATCTGCAATGAGGCGGCAAAATCGCTGTTTTTGAAGTAACTAAGCCTCATTGCTTGTAAAGAGAGACGCGCAGACGCAGGTTCACACGCACGCGCAACATTCCCCCTTCTCTCTCGGTCTCTCTCTCTCTCTCTCTCTCTCTCTCTCTCTCTCTCTCTCTCTCTCTCTCTCTCTCTCTCTCGCTAATTCAAATAAATGATTAATGCATTCAAATAAATACAATCTTATTTAAGATCTTATGTCTGATTTAAAGTAGACAGAATGCTAACGAGCCTTAACTGACAAAAAATGACCATAATTTGTACGGTGGAAGAATTATCAATTCATAAACTCGGCAGAATGTATGCGACCGCTGCACCTGATGTTCACAAACTTTCATAACTGGTAAATGTTTGTGAAATGGCAGAGCCTTGATTAATCTATTTCTTTGCATGCAATCGTGAAATGCAGCCTTTTTCCTTTTTTTTTTGTTGGCTATTCGTTGGGGGGCGAGGGGGGGGGGATCTCGGGTCGGGTTCGGGCTCTAAATTTAACCGTGCCGCTCGGGTCGGGTCGGGTTGGGTCAGACAATCTCGGGTACGGGCCGGGTTCGGGCTTCAGTTTTGAGCCCGTGCAGACCTCTAATTCAGACTCAGGTTAAGAAAGCCAGGCAAAGACTGTACCATCTGCGACAGCTGAGGAAATTCAGGGTCTCACCAACAATCCTGAAAACTTCATATTCAGGGGCCATAGAAAGTGTATTGACTCAGTGCATCTCAGTGTGGTATAGTAACGTCTCAAATCAGGACTGCAAAGCTCTACAGAGAGTTGTGCGCTTAGCTGAGCGCATCTCAGGGTCGGCTCTCCCCTCTCTGCAGGACATCTACCTCAAATGCTGTAAAAGCAGGGCTGCTAAAATCCTCAAAGACTCAACTCACCCCGGCAACCATCATTTCTGTTTACTGCCATCTGGCAAGCACTTCAGGAGCATGATGGCAAAAACTGAGAGACTGAGGAGGAGCTTCTTCCCTCAGGCCATCAGGCTCCTTAACACAAACCCAGTCTCATAAACACTTACAAGACTCATTGTTAACTGTAAAACATCCATATTCTCATCACCCGTATTGCTGCTTTGTGTACATACCCGGTACAACCCGTTTGCACATCCCTCTTGTTCATATTACTATTTATTAAGTCCCAGTATACTGTTTTTGCACATCTTATTGTTTTGCACTTTTTATTCCATTGCACATTTTACTCTTATTTCTCTTTTTTTACCATATATATGCTCTTGTGTTGTGTTACTTTTATATTATTTTTATTTTTATTCTTTTGCACTGTCTACTGAGCGGACCTGATTTGATTTACATTTCACTTCTGATTATACCCTGTATAATTTATTATGTGACAAATAAAGAAACCTTGACCTTGACCTTGCAATTGCTCTGTAAATGTTTGGGGTCCATACTTGAGAGGCGATTGAGGGTTAAAGGCCAGGAGATTGACCAGGCGCTCTGAGTTTTTTTTCTCAGTACCAAGAGTGGAAGAATGTTCAACTTTAGATACAATGCAGGACTCATCACTCTCACTTTTTACCTGGCCGTCCAATCACAGTGGAGGGGTGGGACTAATTCCAACCAACCAACCATTACACCCTTCTTGTGCAACAGACCACAACAAGAATAATTTTTTTTTAAAGGTCAGAGCTAGGACATATTGTGTCAACATTTTTACATTCATATTTATTTTTATTTATTTTTGCAAAATCAGATACTAGTAGCACTTCTGCAGATATTCGGTATCATAGCCGTCAAAAAGTCTCAACTGAAAAAAAACCATGGCTTTTAAACATGAAAAAACACTCGGTTTCTTTTAAATGTACAACTTCTATTTCTACTATAAATTTTTACTTGTGTCTGTCTTTGAAAAAACTTAAAATGGTAATTGCCTGTGATTGAGAATTGAGTTTATATCTTACACATCATACTATACAGATTATCTCGCAATTCAATTTAAACAAAATGAAGCACAGATAAATAATTCACAATAAGGACCAGAAATGCATTTTTTTTTTAATTGTGCTTTTTTCATTTCATACTGACTTTAGGGATTATGCAATCTGTGAATGGCCTTATATTGGCTTTAACACTGATGAAAGAATCTGCTGCAAGTCAACTAAAAAAACATCTTGTTACTATTTCAGGGTTTGTCTGCTTATCTCACAGGGAGGAAGATCAGATGATCTAATCACCCATACACTGGATCTATCTGCATAGCCATTAAAGTCTGAGACAAAGGGTGAATTCATAAGTGTGGTGATGGGAAAAAGAGAGAGTGGCAGAGTCGAGGAATGAGAGAGAGAGAGAAGTATAAAGTTACTTCCAGCTGTCCTCCATCAACCATGCTTTCGCTCGGACGTATGGCCACTAGTTAATGCCAAACATCCTGTGTATGTCAGACCCGTGAGGTTCTGCACAGGATTCAAATAAGGTCGACGACCTCTTGCACAAGCGGCCAGTCCATCATTCCATGCCAACGTTCAGATAGAATGAGCTCAGCTGAGAAAACACAGATGTTGCTGATGCTGGAATAGACGAGAATATTTACATCTATACTGTCTGTGGTGACAGGAACTGTGGCAAGTCAGAACACGAGACAAACTTTATTAAACGTCTCACCTGCAAATTACAATTTACAATTATAAATGAAATGAAATTCAATTACTTAAAATAAATTGCATTTAAAAATACATTAAATTACATGTTTAATGTATTATATGTTTAATGTATTGTACTTAATTTAACAATTAAATTAAGTTAATAATAAATTATTAAAATAAATAATTTTATACAAATATTTAATTTAATTATAATTTAAGAAATTTAATAAAAATGTGAAAAGAAATCAAAAAAATTATTTGGGGCATGAAAATAAATATTTCAAATAATGTTCATGCTGCTCTTTTCCATATAATGAAAGTATATAAGCACCAGAACATTCTGTCTTTGTGCGTCAAAAGAATTTGAATTTGCAAAAGCACAAATGTTTTGAGAGCATCTGGTCCACTATTATTATATGGAACAGAGCAGCAAAATTGCTTCTGTCCACAGAAGTCATGATGTGAGTAAATCAACCACATCATTTTTTATTTTTGGGTTGACTTTCTTTAAATCTGTTTATTTTAATCATGAAAGACTTACATATAAACATAAATATAAAGCATTCCTAAAAAACGTAATTTTCTTTTAATTTTGTTTTCAAGGAATTCTACTGTGTTCTGTTTATTTAATATATTTATATTTTAATGAACTGTATATTTCAAAGAGCACAACCTACTCTGGCTTAGTAGGAAGAAGCTATTAGAGGAACTGGGTGAAAGAACACATGGCAAGGTGCAATGCACAATGTTTTCGGGGAAAACAAGCTGCGGGAGCGCATTAGCAAGACTGCGGCTACGGCAGCTCAAACCTCTTTGCATCCATTTGGAAACACAAGAATGATTTCAAGTGTCCTCGCATTCGCACACTGGCTGTGTGGGCTGTGCCCATGGCCTCTGAGGAGCACAGACTGGTGTTTCAATCAAAGAGACCCTGACAAACTACTGCCAAAGCTACATTATTTCATTTTATAATAACTTATTATTTTTCTCTTTCGTTCGTTCTTTCTTTGTGGCTTCAGTACATTTGGCCAAACGCTGTGGTTGTAAGATTTAACACATTTCTTCAGTCAAATAAAATAAGCTTCAAGTTAACCTCAGAAACATCTCTTTTCACCATCAAAATGCTCTAAAGTTAAAACATTGTAACATTGTGGTTTAGCAGTTTTAAATGTCAACATGTTGGACCCAAATACAGCTATTCATACCTCAACACACTCAACGCAGAGTCAGACCTGAAGATAAAACTTGACTCTTTTATCTTCTTTAATCAGTTTTCTCTTATACCCTTTAGATGGTAAGAGCTGTCATCTAATATGACACTCGTAACATTAAAAACCCCACAGGTCTGGCTTGCCGAGAGTGAAACGGATGTGAAGTTGTTGAATAAAACACATGATTGCAGTACAGTTTGCCTCTCAGGATGGCTGTCAGCCTGTAGAAGGAACAGGAAGGAAAAGCCTTCATAAGCTCAGATGAAAGAGATACTGATGTACAGGTGCACAGCGAGGAAATGTTTTATTGGCTTATTTGGGTTTCATGTAATGTTTCAACAAAGCATGATGGCATTGACACTAATCAGCTATTAGAACTAGAACTGATTAAAATACATATTTAACTCTAGGTTATTTAGTAGATAGTTTACTACCAGTAACCCAAATGAGCAAGTTAATTGTTTAACCAAGATAACTACCATACATAGAAAATGTATAAATGTTTTAACATCATTACATGAAATATTACTGTAAAATAACAGTTTGGGCTTTAGAAGTAAAAACTATGATTTTACGTGCAATTTACTGTGCAAAAGAGTAAAAGGGCATTTTAACACTCAGAAAAAAAGTGCAAAATTTGTATCTATAGGGGTACAATTGCTTGTCACTGTGGTAGTACTCTCAACGGGATACGTTTTTTTACCTTTTGTATGGAAAAGCACCATAACAGGCCAGCAAATAACACTAGAGGCTGTGCCTTGTGAGTTCATCTGCCTCTCATGCCGGTTTATGGTGGTTTGAATCCCATTTGGAGCAGTCAATTAGGACCAGTTACATTGGTGCCGTGACCCGGATAGTAGTGAGGTTTAGGGGGGTGAGTTTAACAGAGGCCAGCTAGCAAATAATACTAGGGGCTGTGGCCTTTAGTGTCCTTGTGAGTTCATCTGTCTCCCATGCCGTTTGATGGTGGTTTGAATCCCATTTGGAGCAGTGCAATCAGGAGCAGTTTCACTGGTGCCGTGATCCGGATTGGAGTGAAGTTTAGGATGGTCGGTGTAACAGAGGCCACCCAGCAAATAACACTAGAGGCTGTGGCCTTTAGTGTCCTTGTGAGTTCATCTGCCTCCCATGCCGGTTGATGGTGGTTTGAATCCCATTTGGAGCAGTCAAATTAGGACCAGTTACATTGGTGCCGTGACCCGGATGGTAGTGAGGTTTAGGGGGGTGAGTTTAACGAAGGCCAGCTAGATTATGATGTTGACACGTTTCAATCCGTTTGCAGTGGTGTGAGCAGTACCAGTTACATTGGTGTCATGACCCAGATTGAATAGGATCTTGGGGCTCAGCAATGTAAGTTTGAATTCAACTTGCAATACACATCTTATTTTAAAAAGTTTCTAAATATTCTAAACATGCTAAAAAAACTGCATTCAATAAACTTCAGATTCAGTTCTTGTTCTGTCATAATCAATGCGCACATACATACACATAAGCATGGGTTAACCTGGAGCGGATATTTTAATGTGGGAGCTGTGGAGGTTGCTGACAGAGTAAGCAGAGGGGCAGGGACAGGAACCCCTCATTAAGACTGAATTAAACAGAGCTTTGATGGGGAGACCTACATCAGTTCAGTCTGGCAACACATGAAAGAGCAGCCGTGAGAGACAGGGATCTGCACTCGTTGTCACTCTCTCCAGCGCACACTTGCACACATTTAATCCCTCACACACACATTCACTGAAAACCGCATCACTGCCACATACAAACAAAGACTATGTTCCACTATCAGTAGACTTCGGCTGTATTTAGTATGCTGTGCACACTATTCAATTTTTCTATATGCAGAAAATCCCCAGATGACTTAATACATTTACCAAACATTTCTGTGTGGAATATAGTATCCCACAGTGCAATGTACTCGATTTGACCTTCCATTTCTAGTGAGATGGATGAATAGGAAATCATAACAGTCATGATTCATATTTCTTACTTGACTATGTATTTGATGTGACCACCAAGAGTTTAGAACATTTTGTACAAAATAGGAAAACATACAAATTCACCCAAATTATTTCCAAAAAGAAAATGGATTCATTGTGGAAAACATCTACTGTTAGTGTTTGTATGTACCAACCAACCTGATCTCAGTAATTTACAAGACGTTGAATTCATATGAATTGTACAATGTGATTTTTACTGAGGTGTATGAGTAAGCATGAAGCCATAAACCAAAACTTATGTGAGGTGTAAGAAAACATACAATGAGATCATAAAAATTCACCACCTATTTACTAATTACTGTGAAGTGTGTTGTCTGCAACTATTCAGTGAATAGGAATATGTGACCCTGGACCACAAAACCAGTCATAAGGGTCAATTTTTCGATACTGTGATTTATACATAATCTGAAAGCTGAATAAATAAGCTTTCCATTGATTTGATATGATAGACAATATTTGGATGAGATACAGCTATTTAAAAATCTGCAATCTGAGAATGCAAAAAAATCAAAATATTGAGAAAATCGCCTTTAAAGTTGTCCAAATGAAGTTCTTAGCAATGCATATTACTACTCAAAAAAACAGTTTTTATATATTTACAGTAGGCAATTTACAACATTTCTTCATGGAACACGATCTTTACTTAATATCCTTATGATTTTTGGCATGAAAGAAAAATCTATAATTTTGACCCATACAATGTATTTTTGGCTATTATTTCAAATGTACCCCAGCAACTTAAGACTGGTTTTATGGTCCAGGGTCACATTGTATTCGATTCTTAACAAAACCCCAATCTGTCACACCAGAGAAATTAGAGTTATGTACAGTACATATGTTGCAGAAAAAGACAAAAGTAAATCAATGGCTATCTAGCATTTGTAAATACATTTTATTTCAGCCTTCAGCGTCTCTCCTGACCACTTATACCCTCGCACAACTAAACAGAATAAGGATGTAAACACACAGGCAGACACAAATACTTGACAAGTTTATTTCAAGCATGCTGTTTTCTACATATTTTGCACAATATTATTATTATTAACATACTGACTTTAGAGCCCACATTTAAACACTTGATGAGTGCAGTTGTATTTATCTTTTGTTTTAAAAAGGCAATAGCCTTTAGCTTGTCACAGCCATGACCCAGGATTTGTTAGTTGGCTGCAGGTGATATAATGGCGCAGGACATTCTCATTCAAGAGTATTTGATTGGATACAAATCTGTGTAAGCAGCATGATTTATCAATATTTGTGTGTCTTTGTTGAAGGAAAAGACTGTAAATGAAATTGAAAAAGAAAATAGAATTTTTGCACATTGATGCCATTTAGCATGAAAACACCATATTTATTCATTTAGACACTTGAGTTTTATCCAAAGTGATTGTCAAATAAGCAACATTATAAACAATTTGTTACAGAGAAAACAAAATTCATATATAATGCAAGAAAGCTGAAGTAGGAAACAAGCTAGAACAGAAGTCAAATACAGAAAAGAAGAGGATATTTCTTCAACAAATGATCAAAATTTCAATCAAAATAATTGAGAATAGCGAAATCATAATGATTAGTTTCAAGAACTACAATTACTACTCGTTCCACATAAATATGCTTCATTAATTAAAAACTAATGAAAATGAAAAACTGAGTAAGTTGGCCACAACTAACAATCACATTCAAAAGAGAGGGATCTGCTTTTCCCAGCATGCTTTCATACAAACTGAATAAGGAAGGTCAATGTTGAAATGACACGTCACTTTTAAAGATTTGTATTTTTTGGCATTTTGCCTTTATTAAGATAAGATAGTGTAGAGCTAATCGGGAGAGATGGGGGGGGCGGGGGTCAGGAAATGTGCTCGTGTCGGGAATCAAACTCGGGACGCCTGCAACACAACAGCGTTATATGTTGGCGCACTGCCCACTAGGCTTTCGGCGCCTACAATGACGTGTTATTTTTATGTGTTTTTGTTTTTCCACAACATTATTATAGAAGGAGATCTGTTAGTGTTTGGTGTAGGAATGTTCTTATATTTACTCAATTAATAATTGATTTCACAGCTTTAATCCTATATTTACTCAGTAAATTCTTGTACGAAGAATTTTTTTTAGCATGTAGCTAAATGTTATAGCTCTGCTAAATGTTATAGGTCAGTTGTAAATTCGGTTGACAATACATAAGAATTTAGCAATGCTTGTTTTTCATCAGGGCAGAAACCAGATCTGAACACATCCGAGCATTCAGACTGGAACTTGAAAAAATGATTTTAATTAGATTGTGCTTGTTTGGATTTCATGTGTTTTTCAAAAAAATGCAACAGGTTTAAGTCGGACAGTCAAAAAATACAAAACAATCCTATTTTTTGCTTCCGCTCTGAACAAGGCTGCAGAAATCCGTGTGTTGACATTAAGGCGATGTTTGAATATACTATATTCATGTAAGAGGTAAAACCCAGCGGTTCACACAGCAGTGGGTATGTGGTCTCCACTTTAACACACTACTGTCACTTCACACCAGCGCATTATTTATTCGCTATGAGCACGTCTCTGGCAATGACGCAGGTGTGTATTCTTGCCAGTGTGTGTGTAAAAGAGAGAAACCAGACATTCATAATTTAAGAGCAATGTCTGTTGAATGAATGACTACCTGAGGGGAAATGAAACATTGGATTTGTTGAATAAAATATAAGTTGCAGGATCCCTCGTGTGGCTTGTGTGCATGTGTGTGTGCAGGTAATGATGTCAGTAGGGACCGAATATGTAATGATCATGCAAATATACATGCTTATTTAAACATCCCAACATAAAGTCGCCGATCGAGTCTCTCGGTATAACCCCGAATACTTGTAGCTACGTTTCCAAACCTGAGGGTTTTGCTGAGTACGGTTTAATCTAAATGATATTGTCTAGTTGTGCGATCAACAACGCTTGGAGGGAGCGCCAAAAATGGACGGCTGATCGATTACGCATACAGAATACCAGAGCGTGCTGGTTTGACGGTTTGAATACAATAAAAGGTATTAGATTCTCAGCAGTAAACGTAGCAGTATGAACAGATATTGGAAACTGTCCCTACAGGCTAGTTTTCACATGCCTGCAACTTAAGATGGAGCTGACTTGTATTCTTCAGGCAAACCATCCACCTTGGGCAGAGAGGTATGAGTGTACACACCTGCCAGATTACATCGAGACACTCACACACATGCACAAATGTATGTATACTCATAATAAGAAAGCACACACACATACACACACACACAGGGTTGGAATGGTGTCCTAATGAGGCCCTGAGAGGCCCTGCTGGTCTGTCAGTCAGGCTGCACCATGCTGACACATGGCTGACAACAGCATTGAGCTACTTCTGTCTCTTCCGCTCGGTTTAATTCAGCTAAACTACTGACAGGATTATAGAGACACTCAAATTAATTCAATTAATAATGTGCTCTGTCACTCTCTGCCTCCCAAGGAGGACAATAATAAACTGTGATTTGGGTAGGAAGAATGTGTGACACGCGAGAGACGTGGAAACGTGCTGGAGAGGCACAAACACTGCTTTACTGAATATTTACAGCAGTGGATCTCAACCGGTGGGACGAGACTCAGAATTGGGTCACAGGTCTGCTGATGGGGTCAATGCAAAAAAATGCTAATACCAAAATGTAACCAAGCATATATTTTGCCATAACAAATAATCAGGGAGGAGTAAATGTTTCCTATGTTGTATGTTGTAGAAAATATAGCTACTAATATAGTATTTAGATTACTGTTTGTACCTAGAACTAAAAGTGTGAAGATCTTTTAATAATCTGGTTAAAAAAACATGTGCCAGGTTCTTGTGTAGACTTGAAATGACTTGTACACGCATGTCATTATAAATATATATATTTTTTGGACCACCATTTTTTTAAATCATAATCTGAATTTTGAATCTGATAATTATTGACCATGAAGGTCTGCTTTGCTGTTTAAAGTAAAATGATTTTGTTTTTTCTTAAGAAATAATGTATATTAAATGTATTTATTTATTTACCAAACTAGTTCAGGGGTTTTCTTAAGGTTTTCTTGTCAAGGTTTTTTCCCTCATTATGACATCAGGACAGATGTATCACCACATTTCTTTTTTTTTATTATTAATAAAATAGTGTATTGAAGTCATTATACACCACCATTTAACAGTTTTGGTTCAGTAATATTTCTTAAATATTGTTTGCTCATTAAGGCGGTCTAAACAGTAATACTGTGAAATATTATTGCAATTTGAAATAACTGTTGTCTATTTCAATATATTTTAAAATTCCCATTTATTCCTGTGATGGCAATATTGAAAACAGCTGCTTAATATATTTGTAGAAACCGTGATACATTTTTTTTTACAGAAAGTTCAAAAGAACATCATGAATAGACATTTTTGTAACATTATTAGTGTCTTTACTGTCACTTTTGATCAATTGAATGCATCCTTTTGAAAGAAAAATAATTACTGCCCCATACTTCTGAACAGAAGTTTATTTATGAATTGTTTTTTTTATATATATATTTTAAAATGTAATAGATCTTGACCAAAAAGAACATTCTTCCATTGAGCTTGGTACTTAAATATTACATTGTTAAAACTACAATAAAAACATAACCTCCTTGTGTGGGATCACACAACATGAATCATTCATCAGAGGCCTCCTCTCCTGCTCTCGGTCTAATAAGTGAACCTGGTGGGCCGAAGCTTTGTCTTCAAGCAGTCCGGTGATGGGCCTGGACACAGAATACTCGGGATTTGCTAAAAAAGCACTACGCTTCAAGAACTAATGACCCATACGCAGTAATCACCTCATCAGCAGAGAGAGAGAGAGAGAGAAGAGTTGAGCCGTGCACCTGAAGCACAGATCTGCGTGGCAGTGCGGATATAAACAACAAGAACACAATAAAATACACAAGCACTGGCACATGTTTGTGTGCTTGCCCTCAGACGCACCCTTCAGTGCTCATTTGCAACAGATAGTCCAAACCAAGCGGCGTCACTGCATTCTTTGGGAAGGCGGATTCTTATGCCAGCGTATTCTCCATTTTTAGCTTCTTAAAGCCGCACGGCAGAGTTCCCATCATCGCTCTTAAGCAGATTTACTTTCATAAAAAGCAGCTCAGAGGAGGAGCCTGTAACTGAGAATGTGCTTAGCTTCACACGCGTATTGTGACATATCATCTTTGTATTTGTATTATGGAGCTGAATGTACAGTGAGTCACAGTAGGTGTGCTTGCATAACACAGTAAGTTCTTTAATTACAAGAATTAACTTTTATTGTGTCTTTCTGTTTTCATAGGTGGGAATTATGTTCATGCCCAGCAATTCAACGTGAGTGATTCTGGAAAACTGAACAAAATGTTTGTTCCTCAAATACATGACTCACACCAAATTGTGTGTTAATGCAAACTAAAAAAACAAACAATGAAAATCTTGCTTTTGTTTTGTTTTTTCATTCATCACGTGGATGTATTTTCTTTTTGGCCTGAAATCTCCTTTCTGTATTAACAAATATGCATAGTTTAATAAAATAAAGATATATGGAAAAAATGTATACAATTTCCTTCCTTCAACTTGAAAACATAAGTTCAGGTGCTGCCTTTGTTTGTTTATGTTTTTGTTTGTTTGTTTGTTTTTACACATACAGTATCATTGGATTTACAAGTGATTTTAACTTAACATTTTATTAAACTGACTTTAAAAATCAAGATGAATCTTTTATAACTCAAAAAATGAAGTTGAAATGGGTTTAGTTCATTGAATGAGTTAAAGAAATGGAAAAAAAATTCTGCCACGAATTAATGATCACACCATTTTTAACAGTCAATAATTTTATATTTTACTTACGTTATGACTGTATCCAAGTTCTTTTTGAGCGCTTTATCTTATTTTTGAATAAGAAGGATCTTAAAATGTAAACCTTTTATTACCATGATTTTCATTTTGAATTTCATTCTCTTTCTAATAATTTTGTAATGTCAAATTAACCTTTCAACCATGTGAAAGTGACGTGACATACGGCCAGGTATACTCAGAATTTGTGCTCTGCGTTTAACCCATCCAAGGTGTACACACACACACACACACACACACACACACACACACACACACACACACACACACACACACACACACACACACACACACACACACACACACACACACACACACACACACACACACACACACACACACACACCGTGAACACACACCCGGAGCAGTGGGCAGCCACTTATGCTGCAGCGCCCGGGGAGCAGTTGGGGGTTCGGTGCCTTGCTCAAGGGCACCTCAGTCGTGGTTTTGAGGGTGTAAAGAGCGCTATACATTCACTACCCCACCGCTACCAATCCCTGCCGGCTCGAGACTCGAACTCGCAACCTATCGATTACAAGTCCATCTCTCTAACCATTAGGCCATGACTTCCCCATGTTGTGTTTATGATAGTTATATCCAAACATATTAAAGTGCAATTAGCTTGAGGTGTTATAAAGCAAATGATTAACTTCAGTTTTCTGACGGTTTCTATTATATAGTAGTAGTAGCATTCAAATTGAGCTTAAAAATCACATACAGTATCAAACTGAAAAAGGTCATAGACTGAACTTTGTGTACCTGTGTGTGTGTGAGTGGCCCTCGGGCCATCTCTCAGTGGGAGGTTTGGGAATCACTCTGTTCTGAGAAGGGATTTGATCAGCGACGAGGGTAAAGCCTTCACTAACAGACCTATTTATCCCTACAACAAGCCCTACCTTCCTACTCCATACTCTCTCACATGCACACACTGCCCTACACAGCCATAACCAGCAATTACGACAACACCATGTCATTAGAGACTTATACAGACTCCTATTATCACACCCTCACAGACGGGGAGCGTTAAAGTCGACTATGAATAAGAAATGCCGTTTTAAAGAAAAACAAACAAATAAAACCCCAAACAGTGCTGCGTAAGAGCCTGTCTGTGTTCAGCCATGGAAAATAAATCTCTTTTTTAGCATTTTAGCAATCAAATCAGCATGAATCATGACTCTAGGTCTTAATAAAATGACTAAAAGCTATTAATTATTGTATATCATTAAGGATTTATTTTTTCCTTATTTTGGGGAAAATTGAAAAGGCTCTGAGATAGACTCGTAGGTGGTTGAAAGTATAATCACATTCGCCGGGTGCAGATTCTGCATGGGCTGCTTATGGCTGCTGAAGCTCGGTTAAGTGTTTGGATGGGGGTGAACGTTGGTGTCTGGCTCCTTCATTGACGGTTACGCCCTAGTTGTTCTTTTGTGATCTGCGGTGATGGGGGGCTACCAGTGACACATGAACTGACAGTCTGGGAAAGCATGACATCATTGATTTTTGCCCAAATATCAATGGACCATGACAAGTGAACAAAAAACTCATTTTTATTAGAGCTACGGCTATTGAGCATCATCCAAAAAACAAACATGCCTCCTTCAGTGTAAGTTTGTGGGATTTATTCCCCACATAACTCATAAATCAGATGGTTAGAAAAGTAATAGCACTCTTCTCCACAACAAGCTTTTTGGGCAACGCTCCAACATGTACACTGAACAAAATTATTTTGAAGCAATTTTCACTCCAAAATGTATAGTAATTTTCACAAATAATTACAAAGAAACCGCAAGGAACACGCAGAATTAAACTTAGGAGACTGAAATAGTATTTTCTTGTAAAATGTACTCCAGTGATCTTTGTTTTATATATTACTTTGAATTTATTGTTTATTATTTTATGTAGCGACTCATTTAGGCAGAGCCGATCCTAGACTTCTATGCAAAACTGTGTCGACCGGGGGAGGGGGGGTGGGTGTTGTATGAGTGGTTAAGAACGAATGAATGCCCTGAATCGCGCTTGCGGAAAGCGCTCCAGTCACAGTATCTCTTTCGCGGTCTCATTTTTAAGACTTTACGACATTCACGTAACATGATTTGACAGATTTTTACGTAGAAAGGGCGACAGCACAGCATTACAAATTGATCATTCGTGTTTTCATAGCCGCTGGCCAAATTCAAAACTAAACTAAAATGAAAACATCTTTGAGAGCAAGGGCTTACGAAGCTTGCGTATTCTGCGTAAAGGGAGGATCGGCTCTGCATTTAGGGCAACCTGAATACGAGTCCCAACATTTAGTATTTTCCTGATTCTGGCCCCTTCTCTTTTCCAATTAGCTTTCTGTCAACTCTATACTTTCATGTTCCAACAAAGGCAAAAAAAAAACAAGCTGCAAGATTTCAGGCATCACTCGTGTCAGTAGCACAAAAATTATCTGCCAACGTTTAATAATTTTTGTTTAAATATTTTTTTGGCAATAAAGATACAAAACTAAGTAGCTACATGTAAATTATTATAACTGCTACCACCATATTTTGGGGTTCACTCCATAACATTAACGCCAGAAAAGTCTAATAAATAGTCTTAAATATTATACATTTGAATAATAATATTATAACTATTCAGTGCTCAAATGTCAGTGTTTTGATCGGGAAAAAATATATGAAATGCCACAAATTACAAATTTTGTTCCACAACATGTTTATTCGTGGCAACTGTTTGCTAATTTGTTCACTCGTTTTAGTTAAACCCTTATTACTAATGAATAAATTAGTACAACATGGCCAAGATTTAAAACAACAAGGAAACATATTTGTAAATTGTGGCCATGAATAAACAAGTCATGAGAACAAGTTCTTATAGTGGCCACAACATATAATGTTTTACCCAGCGTGTCATGTGTGGGGCTCCGTAGTTTTCTTTGGCATCACTAGATGAAAAATTATTTTCTTTTATTACAATTTTTATGATTTTCATTTAAATATTTTTGATATCATTTATATATTTTCTGCATGTTATCAAAAGATGTAGTCACATTATCATCCATTATGTATTGCCAAATGTGATGCATATCAAAGTCACTTTCAAACCAAGCAATTTTCTGAACTCTTCAACTTGGGCCTGTTGCGAAATCTATGCTGGAAAATGTTTCACCTTCAGAAGAAATTCCGATTCTTGTGGATTCCAATTCAAAATTATTTAAAACTTTAATTTTGCACAGAACGTATAAACAAAACATTAATTTAGCATAAAGAAAAGCGTGAAATGTGAGTGATTAATTTTACATTTGTTATTTAAAACCTCTGTAGTACATAATGCCCTATTTACTGAAATACAGCACGAAAAACACATTTGCAAAAGCATAGCTACCATTCAGTGTTGCGTTTCCCAAAAGCATCGTTAGCCAACGATGGTCGTAAGTTCCATTGAACTCTATTGGTAACGACGAAACTTGCGACCATAGTTGCTTTTGGGAAACGCACCCCAGGTTTGTTGTTGCCGACAAAGGGTCGCACAGAAACGCCCCTTACAAAGCCACAGCTCTACATCTTGTGTATATTCTACAATTATGAAATTCCCTCTCGTAAATCAACTTTACTTGATTAAATGGAAACCCCGGAGTGGAGTTCGAGAGATCACAGAACGCTTTGAATGGAGCAGTAAACTCCGGTCCACTCACATAGGTGTTCCAGTCCAGTTTTTACTCTGGTGCTTGGTGAGGCAACAACGCTTTAGCTTCCTTTGGAGCAATTTATTAATGGAGAAAAATACACAAACTAACAATTTTGTCAGAGGTGTTTATTTTAATAACTGAACTGTTTTATAAAATCAATTATGCTATTGTATTGAATGCGAACGAATTACAGCCGTGCTGAACTGCTCGTGTGATATTGCTTAAATAACGCAATCTCAAACCCTGTGTCATTGAACTATTTCAAGAATCAAGTCCTGAACAAACTGTTCCTTTAAACTTCTCTGAATGTGTGTGTGTGCTGAATGGAGTGTCGTTTTTCAGCGCTTAACTCCTCCTCTGCATTCTGCTCATCCAGCACACACACACACAGCGCTGCTTGCGCATTCCCCATCAGCGGCTAAACGCACAGGGAAACGGAGCCGTTTCGCGTCTGAACACACCGTTTTCAGTGTTCGTGCTTTAGCTCAGCAAGCAAGACGGTTGTAAATCGAAATATGGAAGAAACAAGCTGCTGATCTGGGGAGGAATTTGTGTTTTATGTGACTAAAACACGTCTTTGGGATAGAGACTACGGAGGCGCCGCGACCGTTGTTGCAACTTTTGTTACAACAGCACGCTCGTTTACTGACGGTTGCGCGTTTTAAAGAAAGAGTCGTTCAACTTTTGCGCTCAATTTTGGAATGTAGTATCGGTTCAGTTTCGACTTTTTTTATTCGTGTTTGGTGAGTTTGTCCGCGGTGGACACCGCGCGTCACGTCTGGAGTTGAGTTTGCGGAGTTTGTTGCAGTCGAGTTTTGTGTGATCGCTTCTTAAAGTAATCATGGACAAATTGGATTTAAATTCATGTGTCAAGGATTATTTCTGAAAGCTCCTGTGTGTTTACCTGCATTGAGTGGACAGCGCCGTTCTCGTGCACTTCAGTCAACACAAACTCTTGATTTTGTTACCGTTGCAAGACGCTCGTAAACATGCCACAGCTTAACGGGGGCGGAGGGGATGAATTGGGGGCGAACGATGAAATGATCTCGTTCAAAGATGAGGGCGAACAAGAGGATAAAATCTCCGAAAACGTGTCTGCCGAAAGAGATCTGGACGATGTGAAGTCTTCTCTAGTGAACGAGTCGGAAAATAACAGCAGTTCATCCGATTCTGAGGTAAGTCACAAACCACCGCATGTTGATAGACGCATGGATGTGGTTGTTGACGTCGGAAAAATAACTTTGCTGTTTTGTTTTTCTCTGTCCCTCATTCTTTCCTTCAGCAAAACGAGAGGCGCCCTCAACCAAGAGCTGATCTTGAAAGTTATGAGAGAGCCCGAGAGTATTTCACCGAAGGTAACGCTGCGAGCAAACTGCTGCTATGGCATGCCGATTTAACAACTATTCATTAAAACTAGTTTCTGTTTTTGTTACTAGTAGTATCTTTTTTCAGTTTCACTCATAGCTATTCATTATATACCAGTGCTTTAAAAAATTGTATAACTATTCAAATAATGAATGATGCATTTATAAAGCGCTTTATTGTGTATTGTTGTACACCCAAAGCGTTTTACAATCATGGGGATCTCTCCTCAACCACCACCAGTAGTTCAAATAGATCTCTCCGCAACCACAAATAGTTAAGTATCTATTCAGTAGCATACTATAGTTACTTTCTATTTGGTATACCAATAGTAACATTTTCAATGTTTTCTAATGTAATTTATTTAAACTATTAGGTAGCCAATTAAATTAATAATTACAAAACCAACTGACATTTATGAGAACAATTATTATGGGTTAATATATAATTTTGATAGATTTTAATGTGATAAAAAGGTAGTAATATGTAAATAGTTGTTCTGCAGGGTTTAGCTCCAACCCTAATCAAACACTCCTGAAGCAGCTAATCAAGCTCTTACTAGGCATACTTGAAACTTCCATGCAGGTGTGATGAGGCAAGTTGAAGCTAAACACTGCAGGACACCGGCCCTCCAGGACCGAGTTTGGACAGCCCTGTTCTAGTATATCTGGAATCGATGCTATTATTTAGATAAAAAAAATAATTCTGCTATGTCATTTACAATTACTAGCTAAACTAAACTCCGTAGCAGAAACTATTAGAATATATGCTTGTAAGAAGTGAGCAGATGATATCTGAACCACAAGTTTACATAGAATTCAATAGAAAAATTGTGCAGTTTGCAGTAGCAATTACAAATAGTTATATGTTACTAATGGGCACTAGTGTTTAATAAAGTTACCGGTGAGATATATATATTTATATATAAAAATATATATAGATATACTAGCCAATATTAGATTAGTAACAATTATTAAAAAGAAAAACTACTAGCAACATGTCAGTACAAGTATAAATATAATTAATATGAATAAACATTGAAACAGCTTGCCAAACTTGTTCTTTACTTAACTTTTGTGTCCACACATTAATCCCTAATCACTGGTCTCTCCACTGTCAAGCTTTGAGAAGACAGCAAGATGGGGGATTTTTTAAGAGCCCCCATTATCCAGGCTACCCGTTTCTAATGATCCCAGATCTTTCCAATCCTTACTTGACCAACGGCGCCTTGTCTCCAAGCGCAAGAGCGGTGAGTACCATTCAACACACTGTCTGCCTCGGTACATCTGCAGCTTTTTAAGAGCCAGTGAGAAACATCATGTGATAATTTATAATGGCCCTCGTGCCGAATGAAACCAATATGTTTCCTTATAAAGGATTCCATTTGAAAATCTGCTCTGATCAACCAATATTTTGAATGTTGTAAGGTCATGTCGCCTTCAGTATCTGCAGTCATGATCATTCTCAGTCAGCTACTTGAGATCATAACAAATCTGCCTCTTTTCATTGAGTTTTAGTGCTTAGGATTTAGTAGTTCACCAATCAGTTTTTGTAATTTGAAGTTATTTAAGGAATATGCATGTGGAAGTGGATTGCTAATGTCATTTTTTCATTAATTCATGTTTGAGTCTATTAAACTGTTTAATTGGTTTTAATTGTGTACTTCAGCTCTTTGACTTGTATTTGACAGACTTCTATTCATTTATTCGTGGTCATGTCTTGTTATCGCCAGCGTTTACTGGATCAGATTTGCCAAAATCTCGCATCTAAAGTATTTCATAATGTTTTGGCCATAAATACGCTGAAGATTCATCATATTTGTCTGTGAAATGGTTGACTAATTGATCTAATACCCAGTGAATCTAATTCAGTGCTGTCTGCCATTGGGCTGTAATTAAGCAGTTTCAGGCTGCTTGTTTAGCCTTCTTTAAAATAAGATTAGTATGGCCGAGCGAAGAGGTCTGTCACAGTGAAATTCTATCTGGGTGTCCGTTCTTGTCCGAGGGCTGCAGAGTTTGCCTGTTCTCTCCCTGTAGATGTGTTGGAGTTTTGTGTCCGTGTCTGGGAAAGGTTGACTGCCCTTTTAGCCCCCAGCATTGGGTCTTTTCAACCCAATTTGCAAAGAACTCAGCAGGCATTCATGTATGGCTTTGCTGCGGTGTTATGCATCAGCGCTCTGCAGGAAAAAAAAGAGAATGAACGGTTGTGTCTTTGAAAGCCTCAACCGGGAATGTTTTTTGGCTAAACCGTGAGCCATCTTTCCAAATCAACACGTTTTACAGCCATTGCTTATTCCAGAGCTCAAATCCTCCTCCTCTACTCTGAATCGCAATGCGGTTTGATTGGACCCGGCCAAGCGTTTGAGCGAGAAGTTGTGTTTTCTCCCCTGCCTCCTCCCTCTAGACACTCGTGCAAGTTTTACTTGGCCTCTCCGTTTCTTTTCACTCGTCCGTACGAGCTCTCCCTCCTTCCCAATCCCTTCCATTCAGTTCCTGAGGCGTTAGTCTTGCATTGTCATTCTGAGTGAATGCTGATGGCTTCATTGGGATCTCCATAGGCCCTCATTAGCCTAATGGCTACTTCTTACAGACTAGTTCCATAGAAGTTGTGGTACTTTTGTTTCTTGGCCTATAGAGCGTTGTTATGGGAAGAGCCTACTGCTTAAATTATCCTGAAGGAACATGGTTCATCCCACCCTTAAAATCGCCTCGTGCTGTACCTGCAACGAGCAAACTTTATTTTAAGTTTTTTCTCCAAAATCATTCCATCGCAGACTCAAATGGTGAATTAAGCCAATGTCAAGCGCATCTCACGAGCACAGAAGCCCTCTGTTAACTCTAGCATAATGCGCATTAAGGAGCCAAAGGCTAATATGGGTTTACTAGCAAATATTCAGATGATGTCATTTAGGATAAGGATTATAATTTATTTTAATTTGTTTAGCTGATTGGAGACCGTCAAAGGATTTGGTTCCCAGAGAAAAAGACCCCATAACCGAATGCATCCAGATGTGAGACAAATATCCACCCAAGACTCATCTTGTTTTGAAAAAGAGGCACCTAATGGCGCTTTTCCACTGCATGGTACGGTTCGGTACGGTTCACTTTTGGGGGGTTTTCCACTGGGTACTGTACCTGGTACCTGGTACTTTTTTAGTACCACCTCAGCCGAGGTTCCAAGCGATCCGTACCGTTACCAAAACGTGACGTGTAAACTCTACTGATCACTGATTGACCGAAGAGAATAGTCATTACTGCGTCACTGAACTTGCGACACGAGACCCTCCTCTACAGCCCTACCCGCTAGATTTAAATCAGCACAGCCAGCGAAGGAGCAGACGCAGCTTTTGTTTCAACAAACGCACCTTTTTGCATCAACCACAAATTATCTGTTTCATTGTCTGTTGAGGAAGTTCAGACGCTCCTCTCGTTGATAACCGAGGAGCGGATCCAGCGAGAGCTTGATGGCACGACGCCGAAGGAAAAAGCCTTATGTATAACGTTACTTTTGAACTTGCTATATTTTCAGAGTATGTCTTCTGTGTATATTTTAACCTTTGTATCTGTGTTTTGCTTCAATTAAAAACAATCTGATTGAATACGTGTACCTCCAAACTATATTAAATATGTATTATTGTATGAGCACGTAATGAACCTCTTGAAAAAAAACAAATGATTAATGCCACGATTATAAAAACTATCACATAAATAAAAAAACAAGGGATACATTGTACATTTTGAAATATTCAAAAGTTTATTGATAATTCACTTTACAGAACACGCTACATGAGTAGTTAACTAACTTAATCAAGTAACGCAGCACACCTGCACGAACATCCCTGTTCTCCTCCTCTACAGCCCGTGGCACTGCCACAGTCTCTGCTGCTGGGGGTAAATCTCAAGCATTCTCATAGACCTCTCCATTGCTGTTAAAAACATCCACATGCCGAGAACAAAGAACACTATTCCGTCTCCTTTCTTTGTTGTGAGTTTGTTTGTGGCGCGTTTACGATGATGTCAAGGCAGTAGAGGCGGCATAATTACACTCAAAAAAATGATTTTTGCTCTTTGTTCAATTTCATTAATTAAAATGAGCTCATACAACATAACTCTTGGTAAAAATGGTCCCAACTTAATTTTATTAAATATAAACAATGTAATTTAAAAACAATTAGGTTTACACGTTTTTTTTTTATTGAGTCAACAAGAATATTTTTCGTTCGATTTTACTTGTGTAACTAGGAAGTGGATTTCCCTTCCCATCATGCTTTGCACAGTTCTGGATAAGGAGAGTAAATCTTGAAATAAAATGTTATTTTAGGCATTTTTTATTTAGATGATAAAATTGGGAGACTTGTTAATGTTTAATGTTCTTTTATGTTTGTCTTTAAAAGAGTTTCTGGTATGTTAGTGTTTTGGGGGTTACCATTGTGGTAAAGTGTAGAGCATGTGCTTGGGTTGAGGACCAGCTAACATGACACAAAGTTGTTTTAATAACAAAGAAACAATTATGGGCATGCCATGGATGTAACAATATCATCATATGCCTAACAAATTGGCTAATGCCTAAAGTTAAGTAAATCCAACAAATAATTTATTTTGAGTGTAGAAACAATTTATTACCCAGTTAAATGTTTTAGCAAGCATAAAAACATCACTTCATCAATGTATCAATTTAATTTAAACTATATTTTGGCCCAACTCAATTACAATTCATCCAATGAATTATTTTTTGAGTGTAGGCTACTGATGTTAAAATCACAATGTAGCGGCTGGATTGCAACTATTACATATATAATTTGCCTATTTACATTGTCTATTTTGTATGTATATACATCATTTATCTGTTGTATGTTTCTTTATTTGCTTATCATATTTTATATTTTACTGTGCCCTGCTGTTGTTTTGTGCACAGGCATGGCAAAACTTTATCTAGTTGGAATGACCCAATTTTTTTTTGTAGTCTTAACTGAAGGAATTTAAGTTTATAAAACAAGATTACAACAACTCATTTCAAACAAATTAGATTTTGGTGGAAAAATGTAATTAAATTTCGTGGAAAACTTTACTCTAATTTTTTTAAGTTTGTTCAACAACTTTTTTTTTTGAGTGTATAACGACGCATGAATAATCCCGCCCACTCTATAGCGGTACTAAACTGCAGTGGAAACGCAAACCGACCCGAACTGAGCCGTACCGTACCGAGCCGTGCCGAACCGTACCGCACCATGCAGTGGAAAAGCACCATAACTCTTATTATTCCTCACAGTATCCAAATCAGGAGTTCATAACCTCCAGACCCCGAGCAGATTGGCGCTGGTGTTTTATTTGAAAGTTCCATAAATCAGATCATCTCAAGCAGATCAGGTCTAGGCCAGTGACCGAGTGAAATGGGAGGTCATTGTGGCAGATGAGCTTAGCCTGTCAGTCGGCACCTCTAGAGCGAGCTGAGCGTCAGACAATGAGTGGTTGGCATACTTCAGATATTTACCCACTAATCTTAAGCTCTCGCTCAGACAGCCATAGTCACAGCTGTCAAAATCACATAAGGAAGTTTCCAAACAAAGCTGAGGAACCCGTCAGAATCTGAATGATCTTCTGTGTTACGCTCAAACAAATGCACAAATGTAGAGTATGTTTGCCAGGGAAAAGCACGAGTCTGTGCTGTATCCTCTATGTTTTTTATTGGACTAATCCAATGACTGTCATTCTGAAAGGTATTCAACAGGTTCAATATGTTTTGTAAAGTAGAGAATCTGAGGAACTGGATTGAATATAAAATACTTCAGAGAATGTTCATTAAACCATTAAAGCCATTAAACTTCTACCATGTGATGAAATATATATTTGTACCAGTGAAAATGTAATAAAATCATTCTCGGGTTCACTGCATAAATTAGTTTTATATTTATTTTCTTAGCATGTGCTTTTCTAAGCAAACCGTCTGTTTGGTTACTACCGTAACGTGCACAAATCATATTACAGGAATCTGAGAATACACAATGTTTGCAAAGGCAGGCCTTGAATGCCAAAGTGAAGCCTAAAGCAGTCGCAAATATAGTAAACTTCTAATCATGTCGCTTCTAAACTAATATGTACGTTTCTTGTGCTGTTGCTCTGATATCCCTGAGGTGGAATTGAAAAGCTCCTCTGAATTCATAGATTTCATGTAATATTTATAGTTGTAGGGAGGAAAGATTTGCCAAAGGGAATGTGGAGTTTTGAAAACCTGTGGCTTTAGTTAAAAGTGCAAACAAAGACCGTTGCATAATCCTTAGAATTTCTTAACATTCTTCAGTGACAGTAACGCACATATGGACATGCACACATGTGACATTGTGATTAATGAGGTTATTGTTGTTGGGTGCTGTATGTTGTATTATATTTAGTGCATGATGTGCTTTGGGATTGAAACTGTCGCAATGATCAACTAGTCTTTTAGACGGATTGCCTTGCTTTCTATTTATATCGATTTAAAAACGAAATATTAAGAATTTTGAATAACCTAAAAACATATTGTTTTAATTTAATGAACTTGGTTTAATTAATATTTAATAATATATAAACTAACGAGTTCGCGATTTCATTCAGAATGTGTTTCCACCAGCTGTTTTGAGAACGTTTATCTAAACACGGTAATTGACTGGTTGATTTTGAAATGTGTAATTTTGCACGTCTCTCCCTTGGGGCATTTAAATATCAGTCTGAAAGCTGTTGCATCTGTAGGTGGGGTGTGTGTGTGTGTGTGTGTGTGTTGAGACCTAAACTTTAATTCAGATAACTAAGCTTGAAAGCAATTGTGAATGCTTGAGGCCTAATAGTCATATCCACAAGATTAGACATTGAGCAGTTCAGACCTCACACTTCTTTTGACTTTTTAAGTTTCTATTCATGTAGCGGTGAGGGTAACAGTCTAGATAACGTTGAAAAGCATCATGTAAGAGACGCTCTTAGTAAAAACGTGCTGAGATTAGGACAGAAATAAGTGGAAGATGGAAAGAAACTGAGGTATGAAGTGACAGAAGGGAAAGATGTGGGGAGACGCAGGCGTGCAGATTTCCCATAATTGATTTAGGGCCTGCTCCGAGCTGACATTCCTCAATAATCCAGTGGGACTGTTTTTAAGGATTGAGTGTGGCAGCCAACCAGCTCTACTCTTCTCAATGTTTGTCACTGAGATTAATTCTCAAGCCTGGCTCGAGGAATCGTCTGCTTGGGGTTTGGTGTTGGAAATGGAGAGAACTTAATATGTAGAGTATTCAGAGTTTATGCACAATGCTTTTGTTGAAGTAAAATTGAGCCAAATTGTGAAGATTAAGTACACTTCTATGTGGCTTCCTAAAAATGTAAGGCATTAGAAAAGTGTACAAATCCTTCCTTATTTAGCAAATTGCAAGTATGAGACATATTGTGAACATATGAGAACTTTGGTGCTTATTTGAGCAAAATGTGTTCAAATAACATTTATCTACATTGTGAAACTTTGTTCCTATAGTGTGGCATTATAAAAGTGTCAATCCTTTGTTGAAAATTGCAAATATGTGACCCTGGAGCACAAAACCAATCATAAGTAGCACAGGAATATTTGTAGCGATATTTCAACAATACATTGTATGGGTCAAAATGATGCATTTTACATGAAGTAAAAATCATGTTCTATGAAGATATTTTGTAAATTTCTCACCATAATATATCAACTTTATTTTTGAATAGTAATATGCATTGCTAAAACTTCATTTGGACAACTTTAAAAGCGATTTTCTCAATATTAGATTTTTTTTGCACCCTCCGATATCCAGATTTTAAAATAGGATAATATCTGGCTGAGATAAGAATATCCTAACAAACCATACACCAATGGGAAGTTTATTTATTCAGCTTTATAAATCAGTTAAAAAAATACCCGTATGAGGTGTTTTGTGGTGCAGTGTCACACATGAGATTCTGAATGCATAAGATAGATCATATTGAACTTTGGTGCTCAATTGTGCAAAATAAGTTCAAATCCACCAAAATAAGTTCAAATCCAGCTCGCAACACATCAGAGAGCCAAAAACAAAAGATAAGATAATCAAAGATAAACAGTCATTGTCCTGTATTACAAACCCATTTCCCTGTCCAAACCACAGCAATGCCTCTCTTCATTTTGATGACAGATTTTGGCACGGTGCGTAATAATGTTGTAAACACATTGAATGGATTCAGTCCTAAATGTTTTTCATAGGCCTGTGGCGTTTCCTAACATTGTATTTTAATGCACATTTACATGCTGAAATGATTTTCTGGTCAAGTCTTCGCTCTCCTGGAAAAGCCATTGAAAGACTTGGTCGTAATCGGTTTTCAGACTCCTTTTTCATTCGATTTCGGTCTCTACCTTCCAATGCAAAAGCTTTCAGCACAATCCTGTGTTGTTTTAACGCTGTCAGGTTTTGGGCCCGAACAAGGAACCAAGTGACTCGCCAAACCTTGTAACTGCGGCTTTTGTGTAGCGGCGCCCAGATCGGCAAACAAACACACCTCAGTGGAAACCCATTTTAAACTGTTTAGTCTTGTCTTTTGGGGAAGAATAGCACACGCGCACACAAACACATGCTTTTGTAATGCCTGAGCATGTCATCACAGCTCAGGCCACATGTCTTTTACGGCATTCCAGGCCTCTGCCGGGCATTTTTCCACATTCAGGTGTTCTCACTCTGCCAGCAGCTCTAAGCGCTTAAAATCTTTGAGACACAGTTGAGTCAATAGTGCTATTGTCGGTGTGTGCGTGTAAATGTTAGTGTGTATTCAAGACGACGGCTGTACATGTAAAGGAAAAACTGCTAGTTGTCTTCGTTTATGCACTCTCGTGTCGCTCATGTTTTTTTTTATTTTCCATCAAACACAAAAAGCTGAATTTTTGCAGATCTGCCCTATTCAATGAAAGTGAATGGGGACTAGGGCTGCAACGATTAGTCGACATTATCGACAACGTCCACAATAAAAAATTGTCGACAAATATTTTTGTTGTCGAGTAGACGTTTGATCTCATATGACCTAATGTAAGAGCCTGCATCGTCCAGACTTATTTCAGCGATATTCAATGACGTTTTGGGCCTCATCTATATACTGCGTGTATATAGATGAGACCAGTGTGGCACTGTAGCACTTCAGCCCTCCTGGATGCAATTCAAGAGAAGTTAGCGCTTCAGAGCAAACGCTGCCGAACGAACCTGAAGCTGCTGAGCGGCTTTTGGACGAATATGTAAATATACATTGCGCGCTTTCCTCTCAGTAACAATATAAACACAACAAAAACTGACAACAGTGTGAAAGCACTTAAAGCAGCTGTTAAAAATGCATCTGATTACTACGATGTGGATGTTTGCATGAGCTCTGCAGTTCAGTAACGTAATGTTACTCCAGTCAAGTCTGGTCATATCATGTTTATTTATGTAGTAAGTTTATTTATATAAAATATGTATAACATAATATTTTAACTAATTGCAAAAGATGAATAATCAAAGTCTACTGATTAACCAGTGAAATAATTGACGATTATTCGACTAATCGTTTTAATAATCGTTAGATTGATCGATTATCAAAATGTTAATTTTTGGATTTGTACAGCCCCTGGTCACCATTCACTGTATGGAAAAGCGCAGCACGAACATTCTAATAAACATCTGCTTTTATTATTCCATAATAGAGGGCTTAGGTTTGAACTGATTTGAGGGTGAGTGAATGATAAACAGTTTATTTACATCTCCTACCTCTACATTGAGTGTAACTGTACCTTCAACAGACTGAACATTATGCTTTGTGTGTTTGCTCACTAGTGAGTGATCGAGAGTTCTGTTGAAGGCAGCCTGAAATGTAGTTGCCAAATGTTATCTTTGTTGATACTGGTATCACAACTGTGTAAACAGTTACATGTTTTCTTCAGCCTTTAAAACAATCTACTTTCCTATGGTCAATTGTGAAATTTGACTAAAGGACATGTCTTGGAATGTAATAGCATGTTTTTGTTCATGCTTTTCTTCATTTCATTAGATGTTTGAGTAGACAACTAGTAGAATTTTAGTCAAAGTAGTATTTCAACTGATGCAAGTTAATGGCTGTGAGAGATAAAAATTAGGTGTTTAATATGTCGTGATTTCTTGAAGTCCTATTTCACATCTAATCTCGTGATTTATTGTCCAGTGTAAATTTTTTGGACCCTTTGGAAAATCTGGTTTATGTTTTGGAACATAGTTTGCTAGTCATTAGTTGGTCATTAACTGTTTAACCACACACTAAATGAAAATTTGACCACCTAAAACTAGTATAAATTACTGGAAAGTGGTTTATTATTGGTCTTAGATGGTCCGCTTTGGACCAGATACAAGACTGCGGCCCAACAAAGTTGGTTATTCTAGCAGTGGAAAGACTTATTTCAGTGATATTCAATGACGTTTTGGGCCTCATCTATAAAACAAAAGCTTATTACATCTGTGTATTACATTCATAAATCCATTGAGTAAATTGTTAAAGTGATTGTTTCCCCAAAAATTAAGATTGTTATAATTTACTCACCCTCATGTTCTTCCAAACCCATAAGGCTTAAGCCCATATTTGAAACACAGATAAAGGTATTTTTAATATAAAATCTTTTTTTGTCCATCCATTGAAAGTACATGTAATAAAAACCTTCACACATCAAAAAGATCTGTATGAATTGAGCAAGCCTTCTAAATCGCTGAACAGATTTAAATGTACTTTTATTCACATATATAAATACTGATAAATTTACACACACTGAGCGCATCAAATATGAGTTTGGAAGGACATTGAATAAACTTTTGAGTTTCTCGAATAATGATTGAAGGTCAATAAACCGGTTGTATTTCTGTCCTTCACAGATCTTTACTTTAGCACTGAAGCGTTGAGTTTTTTTTTTAAGATGTTGCGCAATACAGAGAAGCAAACTTCTGTTGAATAAACTTTTCTCAGTCATGTTGAAGGTTTTTGTCAAACATAAAACCTCCTTAAACCCATCAACTATTCAACTCGTGTCCTAGAAAAACTACCAGTGCATCGTGCGAGCGTGTTCGCGCGCTCTATACTCTTTGAATTGTGTGAAACACTGCCAGCCTTGGCCTTCCCTCCTCCTTCCTTTCTCTTAGGAGAGCGGGAGTTGGCGTCGACCCCTTCTGCCACCCATAGCTTGCCCATCATCCCTCCCTCTGTTCCGTCCCTGCCATTACATATTCTGTTTATAGCCTTCGCTGGCTTTTCAAGAGCCGGGCCCTTCAGGAGAGATTCAACCCCCCGTGAGGACTGGCAAACCAACCAGCCGTCCTCACACACACACACACACTCGCTACGTTCAGTGACATCAATGAGAAGGCCTTTGAAGCAGCTTGGGATGAGCATGTGTATAAATTTATTTTTTCATCAATTAATTAATCTGAAGCAGGGGCTTTGGAGTCGGCCAGGTTCAGACAGAAGCCGCGCTTTGAGACGCCCACTTTAATTCCGCGCTGGGGTGTTTTTGAATAGACACGAGTTGTTTATTACATCTTTAAAATCTATATCGAACTCTCAGCGGACTGGTGCTTATTTCCAGTAATACACATATATATCAGGACTGGTACAGTAACTCATGTTTTTTTTATATTTTTTTTGTCTAAAACCAGCTGTTCATAAACAAGTGCGTAAGTTGATTCGGAGTAGATATTTATCATATCGGGTGGCCACATGATCGGGAATTTTTGACAACAGGTTCGATTTGGTCATGTGAATTTGCCAGAAATTGGTTTGATTTGAAAATTATTTCTGTTATTCAAATTCATTATTTCTGTGATTTCTTTAATGAAATCCATAATTTTGTCCAAATTCCTTTTTTATTTATACCCTATGAAATGTTTTATTTTTTTCTCAAATTCAGTATAATTTTTGCATCCATTAGTTTTCTGGATTCCATTTCAATGGTTTCAATAAATATTTATAGTCAAAAGCATCTCTAAATAATTGATTATAAAACTAATTTATTATTATTTCACCCCTCCTCCCAGACATATTGTGTTGTCTTTACATTTTTCTCATTACATTCACTAATATATTTCTGTCACTCTTCAGGTTAAACCAAACTTTTTATTTCGATGGGTTGCTGTGAAGACTTTTAAGGCCAAAGTATACTTCACTTTGTAAGTGTGCACGAGGGACAGCGTACAGTGCGCGTGACGTGAATTTCGTCATCAGAATAGTACATGCGTACTGTACGTGCACCCCGGATTTTTGTAACCGTGCATACTTTGTACGCGCAGGTCGCACATGCACATTAAACTCTTGCAGTAATTAGTTTATCCGCAAGGTGGAAACGCTGCCATGGGGGTATCGATTCACAAGGATGCCGAAGAAAAACTGCATAAGCATATGGCTTCACACACCTCCGGAATAAGCTTAGACACTGTCCGGCTTTCCAAACGGTAGCTTGCAGGAATACTTGGTCACGGCGAGCCTTTCCGCTGTGCTTACCGGACTTCTATAAGTTTTTCTTCCATGTCCTTCGTCACACTGTAATTTTCATAACTGCTCCCTACGGGCCCAGCTGGGCCAGGAGAGGTATTGCAATTTGGTGCAAAGCGCATGCGTTAAACGTCTGTGTACGTGTACGAGTCAAATTAAGTATACTTTGCAAGGTTGCGCACACAACTGTGCGCATAAGCTAACGTACGCATACAAAAAAAGAATTATACTTAGGCATTTAGGTTTCTGGTTGTAAAGGATATGACGATAGTTTTACACAAAAGAAACTGAAAAATGCTCATGAAGTGTCTCTCAGAGCAGTTCAAGAGATTGTTCATATATTGAGGCACCAGAGGCTGATTTGATTGAACAGTTTTGCAAATTACCATGACATTCCAAAATATACAGTAAATTAAGTTTTTATAACCGAATTCTGCGATCTATAACCGAATTCTTCCAAATCACAGACCCCACATGCATTGCTACAGAATTGATAATACACAATGGACCTTCTTGCCCTCGAAATTTCACCAAATGATCACTAATGTGACCAGCAGTTTAACTGTTCACTTGTTTCCCGTGTTAGTTTTGCTCAATTTAGGGGAGCTGGCTAAAATCAACATTAGCTCAGCAAATACACCCACTAACCACTATGATCTAACATTAAAAATTACGGCTAAAAACAGGATGGCTGCATAAGGATATGGCGACTTTAGAGGGGTCTTCATTACTGTGGGAGTTGATTTGTTAGTTCAGTGTCTATATTTGTTAGCTGGTGGTGTAGTGGGCGTTTTCACACAGTTTACTTCTTGTGATGTTATGCTCTCAAAGACCTGGCCCGTCTCACTGATGGAATATTCCAGATGTCTTTCTGTTAGCGGTCTATAGAGACTTTTGTATGAGAGCGATGCGTTTATTGAGTGTGATTTGAAGAGTGACACTCCCCTGAATTTTTAGACCGTAGTCAGGAATGATGTCATATTCAAAGTAATGCGAACACAAATGTGTGGAGGACTAGTAGTGTCGCTTAAAATAAAAATGAACCAATCCATTTATCAATGTTCAAAAATAAAAAAGTACATTTTCAAATTATATTATTTTAACTGAAGATATTTCATTGTTAAATCACTGTAAAAAAATGCTTGTGCAATTAGTTCCAACTTAACATTTAAGATAACTTAAATATCAAAATAAAAAGGTTAACCAAACGTATTTTAAGTCAAGGATAAACACTTACTTTAAATTGAAACACATTTTCAGTTGTGATAACTAATTGCAGCAATAATTTTTTATAGTGATGTAATTGTCTATAAAAAACTTTTTTCATTTTATGTGTCAAATAATTGTTAAATGTATTGAAACGTGATCTATGAATAGTAGTTCATTAAACTTAATCAACAACATCTTTAAACATGAATATAATCATTTTATTGAATGTCAAATATATATATATATATATAATAAAAAAGATAATAATTTTAAGTGGTTCTGCTCATATACTATTAAAATGAGGCCCTCCAAGTGTTATTTTATTATTTATTTTCTATTTTAGTACTTATTAATATTTTAAATTACTTTCATTTTAGCATTTTATTTACTTTTGTCCTTTTTATTCACTTTGATTATTTTTATATTTCTATTTAACTTTAACATATATTAATATTTTGTAATTGCAGTATTAGTTTTAGTATTTTTAGTACTTCAAATTTTACTTCAGTTGCCAAGGTAACATTTCAAATTTTAGGGTTTTTTTATAGCATTTTTATAATTAATAAAAACGTTTAAAATAGATTTATTTAACCATAACGTCATGAGGGTTATGAGGGATGAAAGAACAATGCATTCAATTTGTCATATTGGCCTACACCAGCATGAACGTTCCATTCACACCCATAAGGAAATGTATACCTCTGTACACATGGACTCAGCCCAAACACTAGCGTTCTACAATGTGGAAAATGCGTGGGAAAACAATGCAATGCACTTCGTGTTGGTCCAACAAGAAATCACAGCTGCTCACAGGTCAAAAATAAAGCCGACCATGATGAAATATAGGCCTGTGTGTCTGTGCATGTTATAGAGTTCATGCTTGTCGTATGTCAAAACCAATACCATCTCGTCACGTGCGCTTTAAGAATACAAATATGCGTGCATGCACTTATCATATGTCCTGCTAATACCCACTTGCCTCCTCTAGGCCATGTGGTATCAGTGTTAGACCAGGTTAAAGCCCCCAACCGGCGGGCCAAGGTTAACCCCCTGTGGGCTGAATGGTTGTGAGGGTCATCCATCTCTCTTCAGGGTGATAAGGGCTCTTTGCCTGATTGATAGCAGGGCTCCGCACAACCTCCACCCCCTCGACTACAGCGGGGCCCCTCCGGATCATGTGTGGCCCTTCACGTGGAGACCAGGGTTTTATTTCACATTAAGAGCCATCAGTGCTCTTAAAACCAGAACACTAAGTGCTGGAGTGTACGCTAATAAAATCTGATTGTGCAGAAAGAGAGTGAGAATAGGGGGGTGTGAGCGAGGGCAACTCCCAACCAGACCTTCATCAGTCTGGTATTCCAAGCAGATGGTTTCAGTTAAAGCTTAGCGGAGAGAGTTGGAAAGAGAAGGCAGAGCGGGCCTGACATGCTGCACAGTTGGTGGGTGGAAGGAGGGAAAAGCGATAGTGATGATAAGGAAATAAGTCAAAGTGAAGGGGGTAAACGAGAGAAATTGGAAGTGTGGATGGAAGAAAGTGTAAGCCTAGTTGTTTCACTGTTGCATGAAAAATGGGATGACAAAGATGTTTCTATATGGAAGTTTGGAGTGATGGTACATGGAAGATGTGTATTCGTAAATGTGTCTGCATATTTGACATGTTTGTGTCTTCCTGTATTGATGGATCAAACTGACTTGCATAAGTTAAGTGATAATACGTTGCAATTTAATCTGCACTACCCACAATCCTGAAATGGGCAACACCTCGAATTCCACCAATCAGAAAAGCTGAATACCAAAGAACTACTCTGAAACTCCAACTCCCATGATGCATTGTGAACGTTATTGAATAAGTCTCTCATTAATCTCAAACAACTTAAAATGCTACTGTTCAAAAGTTGTTAAATAATAAAATATGATGAAGTATTCATTTATTTCCAAAAAAAATCTTACTGACCTCAATCTTTTAAACTGAAGTGTATATTTATATATCTATATTTGCCAATTTTTTCCACAAAACTCAAATATACTGCATTTAATGTGTATAATGTATATGAATCAGTAGATTTGTATTGTACTGTAGCTAGGGCTGTGACGGTATTGGATTTTTCCTTACCGCGGTGATGCAGCAACAAATATCGCGGTTTGGCGGTTAATCGCACGACCCCCCCCCCCCCCCCCCCCCCCCCAGTAAAAAAAATTGACGTGGTCGCACTTGTGCAAGTGCATGGTCTGCTGTTCCAAAGCGTCTGCGCTCTGCAGAGCCACAGCACATTGTAGCAGGAGTCAGATTTCACTGATCACGTGAAGAGATGTACTTTCAGCTACACTCACTGCATCAGCACGAGCGCGAAGGTGCATGCAGCAGACTGAGCAACGGAGGATTTGGTTTTCAAACTAAAGCAAAAGACTGCTTCTTAAACCAGAGAAGGCGACACAAATAACACTGATGAAAAAGAACGGGTTGAATGTTAAACACTTTCCTTACCATATAGCTATAAACTAGATTAATCAATGCATGCTGATTAACTTTTATCATAATGTTGTATCAAAAAGAGAAAGTTGCGACCAGTGGGAAGAATGAGTAGAGCCCTGAATGACTTGATCAAGAACGCATGCAGCTTGTAAATGAACAATAATAAAGTCGTCGTCTTTATTCTTAAAACAGCAAATTAAATTAACAATAATAACAAAATAATATTTATCTCTATAACTTTTTTTTTTTCAATATCTTCTGAGTTTAATAGGAATTATGGAACAGTCTTTGTCATCGTTTGCAACCCATTCTTTGTACAAATTATTAAAATAATAACAACCTGAGCAAGCTGCAGAAACAACAAGCGAGCTCAACATGCCCCATGCTTTGTTCTGGAGATTTGTGCTAAACTTCGATTCATATTTCTTTAGACATTGTTTTTCGGGTAAGACTCCGTGGATATGAACGCACTTGTCCAAACGCAACTTGTTGCAAAATGTGTTGGTTGAAACGGATAGGTTGTAACAGCAAATTAGGATGTAATTAATATTATTTGACTATTCGTTAGGCTACATTTATAATAACAACCTTTTTAAAGTGCAAAATAAAATATGTTTTTTCTTCTTCCTGACCCAACCGTTCCCGCGAAATATATCTCGTTTCCAGAATCTCACAATTACATTTCCTCTACTGAAAGAGAGAGAGATAACAAATACAAATGTAGTCTGCACAAAAAATATTTTATTGTAGGCTATTTATTTTATTCGTCTTGTCCAGAATCAAATTAGTTTTTCATTTTGTTGTCAACGTAATAATAAGTGTCGCAGAGAGAAAAAAAATTATAATAATAATGTAGGCCAGTTTGTACAAAAATGTAAAAATAGCATGTTTGTTGTTTTTATTCGTCTTGTCAAAATACTAAATTTGTTTAACCTTTTGCTGTCAACACGGAAAAGTGTCGCAGAGAAAAAAAAAAGACATCTGTCATTTAAATGTATATGTAAAATATGAACAAAACCGTTGGCTTTGCAAAATTAAATCTCTTTTTCATGAAACAATTTAACTTCCCTGAGAAGAATGTCCCGAGTCAGACTTGCCTGGCATGGGTTTCTTCGCAGTAAACTGACCATTTTCAGCATCCACACTGCTTCATCTTTATTCTGCTCTGTCACTCATCGACGGGGCTTTAGGCAAAACCCTGCCTTGCCGCCCCCACTTCACTCAAATACGATTTTAAAGATGCATGTGAAAGATTGGATAATTTGTTTATTAACAACTACATTAAAATAAAAGCAAGCACGGGCATGTGCTATTAGCAGTCAGGGCTTAATCTGAACAAACCCGGTCTGGATCAGCGCTTCTGAACTCCGATCATCTCATCTGGTGGATCCTCTTCCTCCAGAGAAATACATTTGTGTCAGGGTTATTGTAGTTTTGCATTTTTAAATTCGTTTTTATTTTAATATTGCTTTCAATTTTTTTTTTGCTAAAAATGTAAGTATAATTTTTTTTTATGTATTTTTTTTAGTTTTTATTTTGTGAAGTTTTTTACCCTATACAGGTTAGTTTCGGTTTTAATTTGAGTTTTAGTAATTCAAGTTTAGAAGAATTAACAGAACACTTCCAGAGCACAGACCAAAGACATTTTAATTTAAGCGTATTGACGCAAACCACTAGCGAATTAAAGTAAAAGCATGCTGATTAACTAAATTAAAGCATGCTGATTAGAAAATTATTAATTTGATTATTTTATTTAGTTGCTGTTGGTTTCATTTTGTTTGAGCTTGTCATTGTTTTTTATTATTCTTTCTTGTCTTAATGCCTTTATTTTTGTCAAATACAGTTCTTAATACAAAATATTTCCGTTTAAACATGTATACAATATTTCTTATTTTTAAATTCGTTTAACAAGCATTTTAGAAGTAAAAATAAAACATTTCATAGTCGCAAAAAAAACTGATGTGGCTCGTTTAGGTGACTTGGTTTGCTTTGCATAAAATAAAATAGTTTACTGTTTTATAGATTACATGAAACAAACCTATATTTGACAAAAATAAAGTAAGTGGCACTGAGAACTAATTTCACCCGAAGAGAAGGCAAAATATCTGCGTGCACTCGATGCAAACGCAGACTCTGGACTGTCATATAGGATATGGGTTACACAAAAACTACCCAAACATTACAATTTTTTTTTAAATAAAATAACCGTGATTTTTAGAGTATATGCACACAATAAAAGCAACTGATGCAAGCTGGTAATCACTTAAGTGGGTCAACGGAGTGATTGCGCGAATGATCTCTTACCTCTCCATCCTCTGATGCCGGATCGGTCACCCCGCTTTATTACACCAATTAAACACTACATATATGATAAACGCTAAATATTAAATATTCCTCTTGGCTAAAACACAGCAAAACACGGTTTTGGGTGTACATAAGCCTATTTAATAGATAATATTACACTTGTGTTATCTCCACCGCGCTTTCTCTCTCACACACATATTCGGCTATAATCTTACCTTTTAGAAGCGCGTGTCTGGCTTTAAAACTCATCAGACAGCACCAGCAGCAAAAGGAATTCATGTCTGGATAGTTTTATTCGATTTGATGACATTTATGAATGAACATTATAATGTTTTGCATGTAGAGTAGCCTATTGATGACGCTCAGTTGGGGGGCGGCGCGGGAGCGGCATTACTATGAAGCAAAGTTAATTTAGATGTAGAATAACTAAGCAGTGATAACGAATGCCCAAAAGATAAACTACAAATATCTGTCCCTTTGCCCCCTGACCGTGTTGCTGCCGAGGCGACTGCCTTGTTCGCCTATATGCACATGCAGATCGCCTGTTCTGTCAGGGTGGCGTTATGCACATGCTGCGCACTGTGCGCAATAAAACACATGACAGAAGCACTGGTGCATGCGTGCAGCGCGTGAGCGGTAAGAGGGAGTAAAAACACACATGCTGTTCTGAAAGGATGTCGGGAACGGGATATTGTTAGACCGCCCACTCCCGTTCAAATTACACCAGAGTTACCGACCGTTACCGTGTTTTATTCCCGTTGCAAGAAATTTGGTCGGATCCCGCGAAAAACAGTGCGGTGATGACGGTGATGACCTCAACACCGCGGTGGCATCTCATTACCGCGGTGAAGCGGTAATGCGGTTATCGTCACAGCCCTAACTGTAGCTTTTTAATTTGATTCCATCATTTGCAATGTTTCATGCCATTACATATTTTTCTTTGATTTTATATATTTTTCAAAGCTTTTTTTGCTTCAATACCAGGTTTATAATGTTGGTAAAGGCATAAAACTCTATAATGAATCCCTAAATTAGTGAAAAAATAAGCTGCTGAAAGGTTGTTTCAGCACCCAGAGTCACTGTTGTGCTCGTTCATAATCCAATCATTGTATGCTCTTGCAAGCGATTAACAAACTGTCATCATCCCAGTCAGTTCCCTTTTCAGGTCAAATACTGGCATGAAGGAGCAACAGTTTGAAAAAGTAACAATGCATATATATTGGTTTAATGGTACAGACATCTGAAAGTAACTATCACCTATTAGTCCTGACGTTTTATACCAACACCGTTACGCAAGAGCATGAATTAAGTAGAAGTTGGTCAACTTTTCATGCCATGCATTGGCTTGTATATTGTTTTAAGTATGTGTCTGACCTAATAAGCCCCAGACTTCTACTTTCACTATTATCGGTGTTGTCTCGTTGCCCAGCATGAGCAGGGCCTCATATGTATACACGTGGCTCTCTGGCCCCTGCACACCGTCACATCCAGATGAAGATTTCTGATCACTATCATATTTGTTTTAAGGCCCTGCTTCGGCCCACGGGTCAGACAGAGGCCACAAAAACACTCGTGAGCCGCAGCCCTGGTATAAACAGCTGAAGCACAGCAGTGCCGGCATGCTAATGATAAGACGACACCTCCAGCGTTACACGTCCAAGAAAGAATGAAGCTATTCTTTCTCTCTAGCTTTATTTGTTTTGTCTTGCTCTTGGTAGGTCACGTATGTCCTATCGTCACAGGATATGCCCCCGTGCTCGTGTAGCACCTCTTGAATATCCTGCTCTGTTTTTCCTGCTTTTCCACTCCATCCCGACTCCTTCCCCTCCTCTGCGCAGAACTCCAGATGTAAACGATTAGCTCGTTTAACAAGGCCGCTCCAGGCAAGGCGCTTTGCAACAACAACAGTCTCAAACATTCGACTAGCTTTCTGTTGCAGCTTTCTGAAGTATACAACCATGCTAGACACCGTTTCCATTGGGTCCGTGATATCTTTGAGAAGTACTTGCGAATCTGTAAAAAGCACCTTTTTATATTACACCGGTTTCTTGATTTGGATCAGGATTGTCTGAATGAGGAGAAATAGATCCAGAGTAACCCAAATTGAACATCTCCGTAACTACGATAACCTCTGGCCAGATGAAATCCGCCTAACCTTTGAACAAACCTTAGTGTAAACTTGTCTAAATCAATTAGACTCATTGGATAGTCACAATGTTCCACCGTCTTGCTAGATTCAATTAAGACCCAGCAACAGAATCACTTTTTTCACCTAATTCCCGTTTGTCGATTAATGACTGGTTAAAACATTTGAGAGTAACACTGTGATATCTCTAAAAATATTAAGGTCAACAAACATGTTGTTTCTGACTGTCACCCACATCTTGTCTGTGCTAATTCCAGCTAAAGTCCCTTTAAAGCAAGGTGGTTCACTTGGTGGCCATATTGGTAGGCAAACAAATACAGCTCCTACTTCCAATTTGTTTCCATTACCCTTCAAATTCTGCAAATTGAAAATACACCCAGTGGAAATACATACATTTTTCAACAACTCCCATATATCGCAAATAGGTTTTTATGCTCGCATGAGGTGATTTTTCAGGAAATTTGAAAAAGGAATATTATTCAAAAGTGCTATGGAAAAAGCCACGAGGAAAAAGTTACCTTATAGTCGCATCACATATGTAATATAAATGCCATTTCACAATAGTTTTTTTCCCCACATTTAGAAAATATCGCAAAGCTTTTTTGCAAATCTGTAACTGTAACGGAGCTAGTGCGGATCCCAGCCAAAGTCATTTTAAGGTATGGCGGCCATCTTGGTAGGCAAACAAACACGGCTCTTTCAACACTCTTCATTGCGAGTAAATCACTCATGCAACTAATTCATGCACTACGTGGTTAAATATTGTCTGTCATTAGCCACTGGATAATACATTGTTTGTTTATTCGCGAGCAATTGAGTTATAGGCTAACAATAAGTTTAGCACAGATACATTGTCATCACTATACACTAGAAATATTTTTGACGAAATAAAAGCGTACACTTATGACAACTTGAACAGAGATGAAGTGCACAATTCCTATTAATATCAATTGATTTTAGGGCTGTCAAAATGTCTGAAAAACTAAATTTTGTACTTAAATATTATATTAGAATTATATTTGAATTTAAAAGGCATAATTTCAGTTTGGGGAAAAAAGCTTTTGGCTTCTCCCCTGAGGCCACAGGAGGGCACATCGAGCTAAATATTACTAATGCATGGTTCTTCAAAGCATTAAAAAACACGACTACCGTTAAAAAATGTGCATAGTGTTTAAAATAGTGTTTAACCATATATAATTAAGTTGCTTAAACATTTAAACTTAAACAAAAACTATGTATATACACAGTTTAATACAAAGTACGAAAAACCAATCACAAAGAGTAACGTTACTTTTTCATTTAAAAACATGAGATGCAGTGGACTGGGGAGAGACCCGTCCCGCCATAAAGTTTTGAAACATGTTTTTTCAAAGTTGAACTTACAATTATTTTAAATGGCTTTTTAAATAACCAACTCTCTTTTGCGAGAATCGAGTACAATGCTGATAGATGTCCCTCTAGAAAATGCTCAAAATATGCGTTCTGTGTGAACAGCTTAGTTCCAGTTTTGACATAAACAACATCATCTCCGCATTGATGTTCTCTTTTTCCGCAATATTTTGAATGAACAACGTATCCATTGGGTTCAACTGGATAGGCAAAAAAAATCATTAAAATGCAATGACACTTACCTACATCTTCATCGCATCTCGTGCGCCACTGATAAGGCAGCCTGACAGACACCTGAAATTTGAATACAATGTTTTGCATTCGAATGTGGATTTTTATTTTAAATTCGACGAATATTCAAGTGTTTTTTGACAGCCCTAAATTTACAGTTAACTGGTGGAATCAAGTTTGAAATTCAGTATTTTAGCCTTTCACGTAGTAAACTGAAGATTTGAAGATTAAGCACTAATACATAAGCGGCATTTGTTAACGCACCAGTTGCTATCCACTTTTGGATTTTAACAAATCAGTCTGAGCGAATACAGACACCATAATTAATATTCATGGCCCAAGCTGTCTGTTACAATTTAGCATGCTTTATGATTTTTTTATTAGTTTTATTGTTAGTCTTTACAGAAACATTAAATTTCCAATAATGTCTCAAGCACCACCACAAGCCCTTAATTCACTAAGAACATTACTTTATCATATTTCAAGTCATCTCCAAATCTGAGAACAATGGTATCTTACATTTATCTCAAATCATGCTAAATGACCTGAGGGCAAAGATGAGTGTGTCTTTTAAGTATGCCTGTAGCTGATATTTTAGGTATTACAATTTCTCTCATTAGTTTTCCTACAATTGATCCATTTCTTCCTCTCAAACTGCCTCTACCCAAAAAAAAAAAAAAAACTGGATTTAGATTTTGAGCTCAGGCCTTGGGATTCCCCGCACACGTGACTCTCCATTGTTAATTTCTAAGATGGATTTAGCCTGCATTTGAGTTTCTAAGATCATTTTAGCGGAGCAGGAGTGAGAAGGCCATGGTGTGTTGTCCGCACAGCACTAAAGAACGAATGTGCGCGTTACATTGGACTTTAGAGAGGAAAGGACTGTGTGTGTGTGTGTTGCCAAGTGCAGCACTGGTAGTGAATGGGCTCTTTGAGAGTTTTAGACTGGCATGTGTGACAGGACAAAGAAACCAGAGCAGCAGCTCAGAGTCTTACAGCTGAGGCCTACACACACACACACACACCTTACACTCATTTAAACGTTACTGCTAGTACTGTGTCTTTTTCTCCTCATCAATCCTTCTCACTCAATTATATAGCAATTATATGCCTCATTCTTGAATGTGCTGTCATAGGAGCGTTAGGTCTAGCTGAATGTGTTTTTCTATTGGATGAAATTGTTTATTATTATTATTTTTATCAACATTGAGTCGGTTGACTATACTGATTCAGTCCATGTTACTCCAAAGAAAAAATAAAGTGACTTTGGTTGACTTCACCCATCCTTATTGGATTTTTCAACTGCTTTAGTCCAGCTATCTATCTACGTTGCAGTACTTTTAGTCCTGATGGATATATTTCCTGTTTCACTTAAATCATATTAAGAAGTAAAATTGGCTGATAATATCCAACGTTTTGTTGATCTAAAGTTGAAGTGTAATGATGCATTGAGCTGTGGAGTGCATGCACAAGATGCAGGTTCGAGTACAGACTGCATTGTTTCCTGATCTCATATAATCTTTTCTATAAAATAATTGAATTTAATATAATATAATATAGTAAAAAAAAAAATATATATATATATTATATATATATATATATATATATATATATTAGAGGTGGGCATAGATTAATTTTTTTAATCTAGATTAAAATGGCTCATTTGAATTCTGCCGAAGGCATTCAGAATATGTGTTCTACCCAAATAATGACTAAAAGTAAGTCTTTGAGAACGGGTTTCTCAAGCCAGGTGGCGCATTAGACCAGGGGCTCATCTCCTGTTTCCAAAATGCATCACAAATTTTAATCTCTTCCCGTCCCAATCCCACGAAAAAACTGGAGGAAAATCCCGTTCCACTCCCGGAAGAATGACTCCCATTCCCTCCCACTCCCGTGTTGTTGTTTTTTTTTTTTTTTTGCCGATAACTGTCAATTACAGTAAAAATATAGTACAGATCACAGCGTGCCCACCTTATTAGTTGAATAAAAACCCAAAATGTCGTTTTTTGTTATTATATTGAACTGAAAGCCACCTTATTATGCACAGTGTTGCACAGATTAAATTTCATGTAAATCATCCATGCTAACACACACGTCTTCTATTTTTTTTGACATTTCACTCTCTATAGATATATTTTTCTATGTACTATATTTTTAGATATATTCGAGTTTCGAAGTTTCTCGCTTAAGTTCACCTAAAGCGCATCCTGTTTGCTTAAAAGCGCAACGTTTCGTTGTTATTCTGAGTGCACACAAATAAACGTAGAGTCTTTACAGATTCGAAAGATGTATTAGGCTACTTTTATCTGTATGACCAAGAATTACGGAGATTTTAAGAGCAAGTGAGCGCACCGGAGCCTGTCCTGCAGCAAACGCGCTTCCACACAAACACTTCAATAGCGCACATTTCTCTAGGTTAACATCATATTGAGCGGCCATGTAAAGTTGCTACTACATACATCGTTCAGATGAAAAGCCATATTTGAGGTTGATGAATGATAGGTGAGCGTTTGGATGTCCTGCCCGATTGTATTACCACATAGACCAGCCGTTAACAATCTGTCCATCACGGACTGTGAGCCTCTAGTTCGAAGACTCGTTCTCGCCCCCTACAGTGCAATTCGGCTAGGTATACATCCGCGCTAAAATATCAGGGTGAAAGTCATCATAGCTTGCGTAGTATAGACCCAGCTCCCAACCCAACTTTGAGAATAGATTAACGGCGATATTTTTTTTATCGCCGATAAGAGTCTCACGTTAACGCAGCACGTTAACGCCGATAACGGCCCACCACTAATATATATATATATATATTAGTGCTGTCAAAGGTAACGCGTTAATAATGTATTTTTTATTTAAAATCAGTACAATTGTAAAATATTACAATTTAAAATATTCTATTTTAATTTTTTCAGATGATTTATTGAGTTTTCAGCATCATTACTTCAGTCTTCAATGTCACATCATCATTCAGAAATCATTCTCGCATGATGATTTGATGCTCAAGAAACATTTCTTATCAATGTTGAAAACAGTTGTGCTGCTTAATATTTTTAGTGGAAAAAATGATACATTTTTAAGGAATTCTTATTAGAAAATCAAAAGTTTCTGAATTGAAAGTAAAAAACAGCACACTCTACAAAATGCTGGGTTAAATAAAACCCAGCGTTGAGTAAAATATGGACAAACCCAGCGATTGGGTTGTTTAGACCCAGCGGTTGTGTTACTGCCCAGAAGGTTAGGTTAAACATTTAACCCAACTGTTGTTTGAAAACAACCCAGCATGTGTTCTGTCCAATAGTGCAATAGTTCTGTCCAAGTTAAATGCATTCTTTTAGAAAAGTAGTGCATTAATGTAGGTAGGGCCCTATGATGCAGAAACCGGGGACTGAATTGCGGAATCCAGTCATAAAAATGGAATTTCCAATTTACTGCAGAATATCACAGAATTTGTCAAAGTTTGGATTAATTAATCAAAAGTAGGTCATTACACTTAAATGATATTGCGACATGGACTAATAGTATCTGTAAATGTTGGTCACTAATGTTTGGTGTTGTATCCTTTTATCAATTGACCATTGATTTTAAATAAAAAATACATTATTAACGCGTTACCTTTGACAGCACTTATATATATATATATATATATATATATATATATATATGAATTGTAATTTGTTTGCCCATCGCTGAATGTGCTGGTTAGCATGCTAACCCTCAGTTTGTATATTGTGTTGTATAAGGACTCTTTAATATTGGTAGTTTTTCACCGAGTGCACATGGAAAGTATTCCCGTGCTAGGACTCGTTTGAGATACTCACTCCATGACTGAAACATTTTGGGAGCACATGGGAACTGGTGAATGTTTGGACAAACAGTGGTCACTCCTCGAACTTTCTATCATGCTCATGCATCATAATCATCTTCATCAACGATAAGTACAAGAGACATTCAGAAAAAAGATGTTCATGACTTTGTGGTAAATAAGCTAATTTATCTTCCATCCATGATTAGTATTTACTGTTATGTTATGTCAAAAGCTAACAAGTCATTGAGCCATTTCCTTTCATACTCATCTGGTGTAATGGTCTATGCTGATTTTTGTATTAATAATGATTTAGCACCTTGCATTTGTGGGTCTCTTTTTGTCTTTTGGTTTGCACACATGCTATACTTATTGAAGTTTTATTTTGTTTTAAGGTACATATACTAAGAATGGTTGGTGGGCCCCTCCCTCAAAATATTTTGTTGCAGGCATCTCCTTTAAAGAAAGGAGAGCGGTTACATAGTGAAATATCTGCAAAAGTTGATTTAAATATGAATCCTGCATGTTCTGCGCGTCTCTGTATGAATAAGGCAGATGCGTGGTTTTGTTTACTAACGTTACTTACACCGCGTGCGTGGGGCTTGCAGTGATCTCAGCGTCTGCCGTCTCAAAGTGGACATAAATACATGTACAATATCTCCAAAACTGTTCTGAGAGTCACTTCACGAGCATTTTACCATTTCATTTGAGTGAAACCAGCATCATATCATATACACACAGAACTTTAAATGTATTCACATCAACCCGTCAAAATAAAAGTTTGGTTTAACTTGTTAAAGACATTGTGCCAGAAATAGGCTATATTACTATTATTTATTAGAATGTACGTAATACTACTACTTCTGTTGAAAAATAATACAATTTTTTTTTAAGAAATAATCACGTAATATTTTAATTTGAATAGTAAATCCCCTTTATTTGAAACATTTTAATGTTTTATTTTCATTAATTAAAATATAAATTAAATCAATGTTTTATGACTTGATCTGATAACCAGTAAAATGTAAATATACAACACAGTTTCTGAGAAAAAAAAATGTCATAAGGCTACTGTAAGAATAAATAAAAATAGTTTGTATGCATTCAAGTAATTAGACATGCTAAAACACAGAATTTGGTAACAATAAATCATAAGTTGAGATTTTTTTTTTAATTTCATACGGCCCTAAACATGTCATTGTTTTTACACTTTTAATAAATTAATGTTAAATTGTATAAGTTTCATGATTTTAATTTAGGCATGCTTTTTGATTAATACAATTTTATTTGACCATTTAAAAAGGAGTCCAGAAAAATTAAAATGAAAAAAAGGATTTAGAATTTTTTTTTACAGAAAAAAACAAAAAAAAAATTCATAGGGCCTAATGTATTTAATAGTGATATCTGCCAGTTAGCCGATAAATCAGCCATAAATATTTGGCCATTTTATGTTATCTTTAAGTAATTTTAAATAAAGTATATATATATATATATATAATTATGTGTGTGTGTGTGTGTGTATTATATATATATATATATATATATATATATATATATATATATATATATATATATATATATATATATATATATATATATATATATATACATACATGTATTTGTTTTTTGCATTTTACCTTTATTTAGATATAGTACAGTGAAATGACAGGAAGAAAAGTGGGAGAGAGCGAGAGAGATACTGGGAGAGCAGGATTGGGAAAGCTCCACGAGCTGGGATTCGAACTCGGGACACCCGTGACGCAACTGCACTGTATGTCGGCACACTGCCCATAAGGCTATCGGTGCCAAAATGTTATAATATATTGAGCAAATATTGTACAGTAATTGTGTGTATAAAATGAGTTTATAGCGGTTCTTGAGATCTTATAGTTTTAGATTGCAGCACACGTGAATATGTTTAATTTGTGTATGTGTTCAGCTGAGTCTGTGTACACACTTGTCTTTTATCGTTTTCCAGTCCCCTGCTGTGGTATTACTTATATTAGCTTAAGCTCAGTAAAAATCTTGAACAGGACCCAGCACTCATTCCTCTCTCTCCTCATCCTCTGTTGCTGTCTGTTTCTCTCCTCGTTCTTCAGCGGTTAATCTCTGACATGTTTCGCTTAATGCAGAATAGTTGCCAAACAAATGTGATTAAATGGCGCAAAGACTTTGACCCAGAATTAGTCTCACTGAGTGAGAACTGGGGCCGCGGGGTAAAGCAACACCTCGTAGAGCTCCGATGCCAGCGGCTCGCTTTGGGCCTGTGTACAAACACACTACGACTCTGCTTCAGCTGTCACTCAATACTGTGTTTGCCCTTCAGGTGAAAGGTCAAAGTTCAGGGTCAAAAGCTGAGTGGATTTCTGAAGACGTGTGCTTCCCACAAAGCCTTTTCCTCAGCACTAAGATTGATTGGTAGAGATTTACAATTGACTAATATTTGTGACCTTCTCTTTTATGGAACTGTTCACTTCAGTTCGGCATATCTTCTAGAAGAAAACTGTTCTTGGTTTTTCAATAACAGGTCCTTGACCCTGAAGATCAGTCTTAAGTTTCTATATAGGCTTACATGTTTGTTTTTATGTCATCGATTCTTTATTGAAGTGAAGTCGTGTTGTAAAGAAAATTCACAAATCTTGCATATCGTTTGAAGTCGTAGATTTGCCTTGATTTGAATACATCCTTCTGACACTTCTGGCACAAAACACGGTCTGATGTCGAAGAAAAAGAGCCAAATTGGAGAAAGCCAGGACTAAAGACATCAGCCCATATGCCCAGCTGTTTAACTAACTGTGAAGAGAAGATGCACTTTTATATTATGTGTCTGATTTACTTCAATATGCTGGTTAGATTAATCTGGTATAATCATTTCCTGTTCTTTAGTGGTTTTGGCGATTTTATGTTTTCAGCAACTTCCAAGGAGGAAAACCTTTTTTGTGATACAAAGCATTCACTTTCATATTCACATTCTTGCTGCTAAAGGTGAATATATTCTGAAATATACTGACTGAGGATTTGTGCACATTGACACGAAGCCTCAAAATTCCTCAAAAGGCTCCGTTTCCTCCACTTTTCTCTCAAAAGATTTAATTTAATCCTGTAAATTGAAGAATTCTATAAATACAACTGTCACAATACATTATAACATTTTATAAATACGACTATTGCTTTTTCATAATAAAAACACAATGTTACTATAATTTAATACTATTACTGCAACTAATAATAATAAGCATTAGTATTAAACAAAATATAAGACTTAGTATTAGAAAAACAATAAATATACTATTACTACTACTGCTACTACTACTACTAATAATAATTATAATATTAAAACATTATAATATAAATAAATACAATACTATTATTGTTAGTAGTAGTAGTAATTACTATATACATTGTTATCATAGTTATTATAAAAACATAAATATACTATCTACTACTACTACTACTACTAATATAATAATAATAATAATAATAATTGTTGTTAGTATTATAAAACGGTAATATACTACTACTGCTAATTCTACTGCTTATAAGATTACAAACTTATTATTAGTATTATTATTAAAGGGAATACCTCTACAGCGCAAGTTCCTCCTGGCTTGAGAACAATGGGTAAAAAATGGACTTTATTTGCAGATGAAAGGCTTGTCTTACTCGTTTGTAGTTTTTATCATGAGACCGGGTGTTTAAATTTGATTTTATGCCTTTTTCTTTTAACTTTGATACCTAAGCAACAGCAAAACAAGATCTTAAATGTTTCTCATAATGCAGTTCAAATCACAATGGCTGTTTGTATTTGATATTTTTTGTCTTCTGTGACCTCTGTTTTATCCTCTCCTGTGAGCGTATTGTTTTTTCTTTCTTTGCGTAAGTGCGTGTTTCATGCTCTCTTTCTCTTAGTCTGACTCTCTTGATGGGTTTGGTGTAAATACCTGCGAGCCGGTGCAGTCATAAGTGGCTGTAGCTGTCGCTGTAATAGGGTGTTGAGGAGATTTAGTATCAAAGCTCCTAGAAATCTTAATTCCTTCTCCATTGTTCACACCTCATTTTAATAGTGTGACACATTCTTGCTTTTCTACACAAAAAACGAATTCCACCTTTACATAACATCACCCCGCTAGTTGAGTTGGAAGTCCTAACATACGTTATCAATGTGAGCAGAGCACTGGGAGCTTTTACGAGGCCTTCAGGATGCCAGCGCGATGACGTAAATGTATTTAATAGCCATTTACAGTTTATGGCGTGGATATGTTTCGTTTTTGACTACTTGTAAAGTCTCTATTTTGACTCCCGCTGACCAAAAAATAAGGCCAAAATAGTTTTGTTTTCCAAACATTCTCACCATTCAAATCCACCTTGCGACACAATGAATTTCCACTAACGCTAGGCTTCTAACCACATTCAAAGACTTCATTCGTGAATAAACACAATAGACTTTGTTAGCTTGTTAGTTTAACATGTCCAGCTAATTTCTCAAACGTGTCACGCACACTGTCGGCTCCATTAGCGAAAAAGCTTATTCCGGTTCTGTTTGGCTTCCCGTCCATTATCCTTTTCTCAGGGTGAGTTTGTGAACCGTGGTGAGGGGACTCCTGACCCCTCGGACCCTCGACCCAGTCCACGGCCACGCTACGGAGATTGTCTTCGGACCAGAACCTCACGCAGTCAGTGGGGCTGGATGCTGTTTGCTTTTCTCATTGTGTTGCGAGCTTTCCTGTTTGTTCTGCGCTAAAACAACACCGATGATGGAACGGGTTTTGAAGAAGGCCCACTGGGTGTTGAAAGCCAAAGATTTTGCTCTGGGCGTTACGAATGAAGATAATCTTGCTCATGAATAAAGCGATCAGTGGGTAACAAAAGAAGTTCATCTGATAACTGAAAATCCTGTTATCCTTTAGTCACCCCCACCTTGATTTTTCTTTCTTCAGTAGAAGAAGAAAAACACGTTTTGAAGAACGTTCATGATGCTCTTCCTGATAATGACCATGGATGGGGACCAGAAATCTTCATTCGAAATCGTCCAAAAGCATTATAAGCTGTCCATACAACTCAAATGTGGTATTGCTGGTCTTATGAAGTTATATTATAGCATTTTGTGAGGAACCGATTAATACATAACCTTGTAAAGCCTGACATGCACAATTATAGTCAGAAAAATCTCTTTCATCAGCTTTTATTTGATTCAAGAATGTGGAGCTCATACTCAGGAAAGAAACAGCTCAGTTTTATTCATAGGTCCAAACGGAGCAAAAAATATGCCACTTTGGTGCAATTGCTAACATTTATGTTGAAAAAAATGAAGATGAAATTCTGATTTGAAATCTTTTTTAACAGTATAGCGGATTCAATTTCATAAAATGCATATAAGTTGTCACTCTATATCTCACAATAATCTCGTTAAATGCTTACTGTTTTTAAATGCTTTTATGATTAATGCTCTGTAGTTTGCATTATTTTATTGTAGTTTTATTGGAGCCAAACATAATGCAATACAAAAATTACAGAGCAATGAACAAATAATCATTCATTTTACAATATTGCAAATAATAATAACATTTTTACATTTATTTCGTAAAAATGCCCATCAGGTTTTGGTTCATATCTTTTTGCGGTGATATCTTGACTGATTTTTATCATTTTACTAAAAGGCTTTTACTTGCTAAAAATATAAACTCAATCAAATGACCGAAGATGGATGATGTGCAACAGGTTTTTCAGCTAAATTGATTGTTGATAAACTAGAAGCTTTGGAGTATCAAAACAGCAGGCTTTATATAGGGCAAGTTATTTATTGAAAACATTGCTTTCATTATATGGAAAAAGAGCAGCTTGGACGTTCAGCGAAACTTCTCCTTTTGTGTTCATTGGCAGAGAGACAGCAATATGGTTTTAGAGTAAATTATCATTTTTGGTGAGCTGGTCTTGTACTTGTATCTGTTATGACTGCGTGCCTGCAAGTACACATTTTTGAGTCCGTAAGGGAGCTTCCCTGCTGTGTGTATGTGTGTTTCATGGCGTAGAAGGCTGTGTAGAGGGTGTATAAAGTTGTAAAGCTGAGTCCGCGCACACAGGAGGTCCGGGCCGGTTTCTATATGCCTCTACTGCTGAGCCAAACATACATCCAGCCCTCTATAGACAGCTGTGTGTGTGTGTGTGTTTCTGTCAGAGCGGCTTAACAACGAACACAATCAGTGCTCTGTTTTCATAAGGCTTGTGGTATGTGTGAGCAGAAACAAATGTGTTTAATTTAGCTCTGTCTGTTCCTTCCACCATCTCTCTGTCCGTCTCTCGCTCTCTTTCTCTAAAGTAATGTGTCATGGCAGTGAAAAGGCCGGTTTAAATGGTAGCAGTGTGTGTTCAGGCTCTCGTAGCACAAGCCCTTATTGAGGAGCTGCACGATCAGATTTACCCGAGCAAATATTTTTTTTCTCATTTTCGGCCACAGAAAACTTTTTAAAGGCTGGGTTTAAAGTGAAACCTGTACTCATTTTGTAATCTTAAGTCTGTGTCAGCTATATAAACGAAACACTCCTGTAAAATGGAGGCCGTAAAGTCACAGGGCCTCATACGTCACATCTGGACAGAATTTGTCAGACTGTAAATGAAGGTTTACAGATTTTATAGCAGAAACATAGTCTATGCTAGTTTGCAAGCATGCAGAGCCAATAAAAACCAAGTATGTTGTTGTGTCATATGTACTTAAAGTTAATATTTTTGTGTTTTTGTGATGGATCTGTTTTCATTTACATAACTGTAATGTTTCACTAACAAAGTTAATATAATAATGAGATAATTTGCTCAGAAATATTCTCCATCAGGACCATTATATGACATATGGTGATGCTTTATAATAACAGTTCTTTGTCACTGTAAATTTCAACATTTACTAATACATTTTTTTAATCAAGTTGTGTTACCGTTAACACACTATGAACTGACATTAACAATTATTATAATTTTTTTTTTATTAACTAATGTTGATAAAGATTTATAAATCCTGTAAAATTAAATATATATTGCTAATTAATAGTTCATTTCAGCTAATGCGTTAACTAACATTAAAAAATTAGACCTTATTATATCTTATATAGACCAGACCTTATACTTACCAAAACGTATGTTACCAAAATGTTATATGCCTATGGTCAATTCTATATATAAAATGTTCTATTATGAAACTTAAAACACACAAAAAAACAAATACATACCTACATGCATGAATGCATACATAAATAGCAGAAAACAAACAATACAAATGTGCCATAAATAAAAAAAAGCCAATAATTCATTTTAATATGTATATTTTTTTAATTTAATAAAATAACACAAAATAGTTCAGTGTCATGATCATCTGCTTGTAATTTATAAGCTTATCAACATCATTTAAATATATCACCATATTTTATTTACCAGACTAAAACTGATTAAATCTGATATGATTATTGGATGATGCCAATATGTTGGATTCAGCCCATAAACACACCTCAGTTATATTTTTTTTTACAGTAAACATCCAGTCATCCATTCAACGGCTACAGTTTCTAGGGTTTATTATGATAATGTTTGAGTCAAATTTCTGGCTTAACCTGGCAGACTGAAGAGTTTCTTAAAGGGATCCCCGGGTATTAAGACATGTATTGCTTAATATAATGTAAATTATGTCTCTTATTTAAATATGTAGTAGAAAACCCATGAAAGAATCAACATCGTTTTTGGACTATGGGGGCGCCATTATTTCATGTGCACAGTGCATTCTGCGTCGATGACGTCAAATGGCTGCACTCAGTGAGCTACTGGCACTTATTTCTATAGCCTTTGGCTTTTTACCGAAACACAACTCAGAAAATAATGTACTGATACGATACCACATTGTGTGGCTTTTGGTTGTAATTTTCAGTCGAAGGGCAACAAGAGAAGCAATGTTGCGATGAGGAGAAAGGAGATGCCTGAGGACGAATAAAGCTACCTAAAGACCTGCTTCTTTTTCTCTCTACTTTAGCCCTGATGCATTTGAGTCTTTTAGTAGACCACAGCTACTGAAAGGGCTTACAAACGGCTGAGACAAGAACCGTAAGATGCCATCTGTTAGGATGAAAACGCCACGGCCGTTAGAGGAGTTTCTCAGCACGGATCTTGCTCCATATCAGAGGCGTTTAGACTCCTTGTGGGGAAGAAAATCCATGGTACAGCATTTGGTTTAAACCTATACTTGTATCCATCGCCACCTGTAAGCTCTTTCGGTAGCTGTGATCATCATATCAGTATTTTATTTTCCGAGTTGTCTATTCCGAGATGTATTGTGGTAAAAATAGTAACAGGTAGCGTTATTAGCTCACAGAGTGCAACCATTTTACGTCATCAGAAAAATGGTGCCCCCATAGTCCAAAATATGTATAAAATTGTGATTGTTTTTTTTTTTTATTACAGAAACATTCATGGGTTTTCTACTACATATTTCAGTAAGATACATTAATTACGTTATATTAAGCCATACAAGTCTTAATACCCAGGGATCCCTTTATGCTTAAGTCCCCCAAGGAGCTTGAGTAAAGGCAGTTCATTATAAAGTTATTTCTCCATCAGCATTAGTGGTTAAAAATATTGCCCCTGTTGTGAGCTTATTGTTTGTAGAAGACACTGTAACAAGATATGCCAGGTATTGAAAAATCTCAGAACACACTGGTAATTGACTGAAACAATATGGCGGCCTGCCCTCAGCGCTGACAGAGCGCCAGCTCTCGCCAGATGCCCCGATTATTTTCTTGTGCTTCTAATTATGCGTAAGGTTTCGATTGACCTTGTGTTGTGTTCTTGAGTACAATAGCTCAATTATTCCATCGCGCTCTACTCCATCAGCTCTGTCTCTCATTCTACGAGTGTGGTGTGAATGAAAGCCTGTCTATGGTCAATGCAATGGTATAATTCCAGCTATTCTACACTGTTCTCCATTTAAAGAATACAATCTCCACCGTCTATTCTGATTCGCTTCTAGAAGAAGTTATAGTTGACGACTGAACGAACAAGGAAGCTGAAACCGGTTTAATATAAGATGGGCATACAAAGATACTAACTTCGCAAATTTAAATATAGCTTATTTTTGGTGGCTATCAGACCAAAATATCAGAATATTGGTTTTGGTTGTCCACGTTTCCAACAATTATTAAATAATGCAAGATCATGCAGAGCTCCACTAGTTGATTGCAAAGTGATATATTCACAATTATTTGGCTGACAGTATAATAAATTGTATACAATTGTGACTATTAAAGGGCCCGTCGAAATCAGTTTTTTTTCTTTACTAAATTCCATTTTACTGTTAAACCAACGGGTTGCTATGAAGACCTTTGAGTTTCTGTTTGTATATGATATGAAGAGAGTTTTGAAAAAAAATCTCTCTGAGCAGTCCTAGAGATTTTTCATGTACTCGTATATTGAGACGACGGGCTGAAAACACTGAGCGTCACGGGGGCTTCATTATGTGTGTGTAGTAAACGAAACTGCGTTTGCGACATTCTTTCACACAGAGACACGCAAATTATATTTAAATGGTCTTTTTGTGGCTTAATATTTACAAATACTACTCCATATCGTGTTTTGATTGAAGTGTATTGACCTACTTTTGATGTATCAGTCCAAAATGTGCCAAAAAAACTTGACATTCAGCGTTATACAGTAAATTCAGTTTTTATGACTGGATTTTGCGATTCCATCTCATCTCATTTAAATCATAGGGTCCTAATATTGCACTGCTTTTAATTCTCTTTAATTTGACCATGAAGTTCATTAAAGACAAAGTAAAGTTTCAGTAAAGTGTCTCTGGTTTAAGTTTTAGTAGCGAAAAAACAGAGTTGGAATATGGTAAGTTTGATTTAATTCCCATGAATAAGTTTAAATTGTCTGGTTTCAGTGGACAATTTTTTTTATGCCCTCAGCGTGGCATTTTCCCAATTGTTTCTTAAAAATGTCTGAGAATGTACTGTATATAGGTTCTTATTTCCATGCTAAAGAGTACAGATTGCGTTTACGGTGTGATGAATGCGTTTTAAAGAAATGTTCTTAATGATCCTTGTGTTGCTTCGTAGCTAATAAACAAGAGTGGTCTTCAATAGAGTGGGAAATGGGCTCTCCATGCTGTCCTGGCCCTGTTTGATGGACTGTTGGTTACCTTAAGAGCCGAATCCATCCATCAGTCCTGGTCAGACCTTGGAATCTCTCAATTGTTCGGTTAAACCTTTGCCTCGTCTCTGTGCTTCCCTTGCTCTCATAGAACCTCACACTCCTCTCCGTCCGTCCTTTCTTACTAATAGTTCTTTTGTGCATAAGAGCGTGTTAAGAGGCCCCTGAGCTCGGCCTAAATAGGGCCATGTTGCCATGGAGATGTGTGCACTCTGGCAGGTTGACCTTTGACTTGGTTTTTAGTGTTTTCAGGCAATGAATGGACGTGCAAGGAGGGCGCGCGGGTCACAATAGACGGCCGATGAGAGCAGCAGAGCCCTGTCAAAGACACTTAACTTCACTCGGCCCAGAGACTGAGGAATACTTCAAACATGGCAGCCATTACCTTAGTGCTAGATACATACTTCAGATACAGCAGCTATATCAGCCTATTGACGGTGACCTCTAGTCAAACAGTTGGAGTGTGTAGTTCTAATTTGCCTTGGTTTAGCGTTCTGCATGGATTTTATTCATTCATGCATTAAAGGACAATTTGGTTTTGATAATGGGGATTATCAAAAATGTGGCTTATGCTGGTCATGTGGATGCAGTTAGAATTTGATATTTCCGAATAATTTCTCTCATTCCTGTTCCACTATTACATCATTAAAGTGGCAAAATGTGAAATTGAAACTGAAAAACAAAAAACAGCTAATGACATTTTTCTGCCTGCCAGCTTAAAGATGGAACTCGTGGGTAGTTCACAACTAATGAAAGCTGTCTGTTTTAATAATAACTAACACATGTAATATTAAATATATTAAAACAACTTTTTTTGTGAAGTATGAAATGGAAACTGGTTTCATCTCATGAGATGCTAAACACCTGCAGTTAGTAGTTGGTGTGGTACTCAAATTGATTATGCAAAATAACCTTGGGTCATATGAAACCTGTTTTATTTTGTCCCCAATTTTGTGTTTTCCATTTAGATTTTATATTATATTTAATAAATGTTTTATTTGTCATGCAAAGCTGAATATTTTAGTAGCCATTACTCCAGTTTTAAAATGAACATTTAACCGGATGTCTAAATTAATTTACTAAAAATTTAACAAAATAATAATTTATTAAAATTAACAACAGCAGTAGAGATGTTTTATAGCTGTGCTGTCTGTTTAAATTTTTTCGATTCTGTGTTATGATTTAATACAGATTTACTATCAAAAATAGTGGTTAACAAAGCAATACATAAACTTTAATTTTAAATTTAATCTAATTCACCTTTTAAAATGTAATCAAATGAAATCAAACAACTTTCTTTTTTGGCAAACAAAGTGATTAACAAAATACGTTTACTGTTAAAATAAAAAATATGGACAAAAATTGTGATACTCCTTAATAATGCTATAATAATAGTAATACTGTTTTAATACACGGAATTATTATTTCCATTACTTTTATTGTACAATTGATATTTCTGTCATAGTTTCTATAAAATTATTTGACGATGCTTTGAAGCGACTCTCGTGAAGTGACTCTCGAAGCAGCTCTGTAGATAAAGCTCATGTCGCTGAATATGTGCAGTAGATGAGACACAGAACATACAGACTTTATATTTTTATAGCCGTCTTTTTGTTCATTAATATTCACATACACTAGTCCATATGGTGATTCAATTACATGTGCAGCACTGCTTTTCATTTATTCATTCAAATTTGGCAAAATTCCGTGACGTTCCGCATTATAATGAAATTTCCATTTCACTGCATACTGCAATTCAGACGCAGATGATACAACGTGAAAACAGGCCTGTGGAGGAAGGGAGAACAGGGTGGAATCGAATTTGGGTTTGGAAAATCAATCGAACTGAGTAAAAAAACAGCCTCAGACGTTGTTATGGTCTGAAAAGTGCAAATAAATAGCCTCAATAAAATGTTTTGTCTAGCCACGCTATAAACAACTCCTACAGCCAAAACAAACAAACCTGCGTGCTGAGCGGACTCGTTAATGTGGCAGCGTTTACATATGAGAAGGTGTTTCCGTCGAGGGAAATCGCTCAGGGATGTGGATCTATCGACATCCTGACTAAGTTAAACTAGTGAAGTTAGACCAGTGATTTTATTATTAACCGTAAACCTGGCGTGTCAGTGAGCACTTATTTATCTTTGAATGCCATACACTTTTACCTAAATCACTATCTTTGCTCAAGTTTAATCTGAAGTTTGGTTTCATTCCAGACGATCTGATAAAGCATTGTGGGTGCTGATCTCACCAGGGCTGCTTCACGTCCGCCCAGTTTCACTGATAGTTAATCTCTCCCTCCAATTAGCATGATTGTGTCTTGTTTGCATAAGAATGATTTGTATAATTATTTAATTACCCACAGCGCACTAACACAAAGGCGCCCGGTTTGAAGCAGGCGGGCCGTTCGCACCTCTATTGTGTGTGGCCTGTGGTAAGCGCTGGTTGTGTGGTCAGGTTGGACTAACAGTAGGTGTAAATGACTAGTATTTAGCTGATGGCATGTTCTGACAATAGGCTGTCATGTGGTGCAAGACGGTGTGTGTGTGTTATCTGTGATTAACACTTTAACTCACCGGCCAGCCGGCCACAGGGAGGCCCATTTGGGTTCATCAGGGGGTCCTACATAAATACAGGCCACACGCTGGGTGATTGGCATGATCCGCTGGTGCGGAGGACATGTGTGGAGTTCAGCTGCGGTTATGAAGATCATTTTCTGTGCAGAATGAAATTATGCTGTAAAATCTGTCATTTGTATTATGTAATTGTACCATGAAACTCTGGTTACTTGGTGTTTCAGTAAAACATTTGTGGTGTTTTTTTGAAAAGTATTTTCTGCTCACCAAAGTTTTTAATAAAAGAAAGTGTAAATGCAACAAACATGCAAAAATAGTTACACACTAAAGTTCAAATATATTTAAATGTTTTTGAAAGTCTCATGCTCACCAAGGCTGCGTTTATTTGATCAAAAATACAGTAAAATACAAATTGTGTAATATTGTGAAATAGTACAATTTAAAATGACTGTTTTCTATTTTAATATATTTTAAGATGTAATTTATTTCTGTGATGTAAAGCTGAATTTTTAGCATCGTTACTCCAGTCTTCAGTGTCACATGATCCTTCAGAAATGATTCTAATATGCTGATTTGATTATGGAATATTTCTTATTATCAATGTTATAAACCGATTGATAAGCGATTATAATTTGTTATTATATATAATTTAATATTCTATTGTTTTTTGCTCTGTAAAACAAGCTTAAATTTTAACACCAGCGACAAAATCAAATGCATTTATTAATGTATAAATTGCAGCAACAATTTATTAACTTTTTTGTGAGAAAAAAAATTCCCCTCTAGATCCTTTGCAGTTTAATACTATTAAGAAAAGGTTCTTTTTAATATAAATATGTTGTATATTTTTATAAATACTTTTAATCAATTTATGATTTAATACATTTCTAAAAATAATTAAATACATTTGTTTGACCCACAAACCTTTGACCTTATGGTCAATTATGGTTAATTGACATCAAAATGAGCTGATTTTGTTATTTTTTTAAAAGTTATGTATTTTTTTTACTTTGTAATAATTATATTTATTTAAATTACCATTGTATGAAATGTGCTATTTAAAAAAAGATAGCCTTGCCTTTCACTTATAAATATAAACCATTCACTTCATACATTTATTTTCAAATCTTGAAAACTTTTTTTTTATTAAACTGATGTTTATTAAATTATAAAAAAAAAAATCAAATTCACTTAAATTAAGTTCTTTAATAAGGAATGTGTATTAATAAACTAATAGCATTAAAGAATGATACAACATCATCCAGGCTTTTAGATGAAACTTTTTAGCCTAAAAACTTGGTAAAGTGAGCGACACAGATCTCGAGTGGGCAATTGAAAGCATGTCAGCTCCTCATTACCTCCACAGCGGAGCTGTAAGTTTGTCAGGCCGCTTCTATTTGGGTGCTGTTGGCAGGCGCCGCGCTCTCCCTCAGTAACAAATGTCCCTCACATCTGTCTCACAGCAATCCCTGGCAGCGCTGCCTCGTCTCCTCCGAGCTGACAAAGACTCCTGGCTCTGCGTTCGCGTCTCTCTCCATGAAAGGAGGCGAACAATTGGACTCTGGCGCTGGCACCTAGCGGGCCCAAGAGCATATGCCATATTCTCTCTGTTCACCAAACCAAAGGGCCCAGTGCTTGGCTTTTCTCTGGAATATTCTCCGCCACCTTTTGTCGCATCTGTGTTCTGCCTCTCATTAGGAGAGCGTTCGACTGATGTTCGCTCTGAGCGTTGGAGGCCGAGGCAGAGAGCTGGAAGACAATTAGAGAGGAGAGTGAAATGGATCAGATAGCTGGAGGATGACGGTCTGTGTGAGGCCTAGTTTTGAAGTTGAGAGACTCTATGTAGGATGAGGAAAGCGGGAGCCATGACAGAGTCTGTTTCCGGCACAATATAGAGTCTCTAATAAAGGGGAAAATGTTCCAGAATTCCAAATTCCAAATGCATCGGAATGTTTGATTCATATTTCAAATAAATGCAGTGTCAGCAAAAGCAGTGTGATAAAAGACAGATATTCAATAAATACTTATGTTTGTAATAGCATTAATAAATACACTTGATTTTATATAGCAGATTTTAAAACTCAATTTAGCTTTACGAATAATATAAATATGATTAATAGTTTAATTTATAAAAAAGTATATACATGTGATATATATATATATATATATATGTGTATATGTTTGTAATATAGTATGATATATAAATATCACTATAAAACTATTTTTCTACCTCGTAATATACAGTATAGATTAGTGTTGTCACGATACTGGAATTTCTAACTTCGATACGATACCTTGAAAAATATCGATATTCGATACCATTTTCGATACCAGGGAGAGAAAAAAACTGCCACAACATTAAGGGGGTCAATTATTATTATTTTTTTTGATAAATATAACATGACAATGAGGTATATTTTACATGAACAAAAATGTCTTGAGGTAGTGCACTTGTTCAAGGTGTAGTGTCTAGTGTAGGTTGTGAGTGTTGTTTTTGTTGCAGGTCGAGTCTCATCTTCTTTCTGGTGCTACAAGAAAATGCCAAACTTTAATAAAACATTTATTTTATTTTATTTTTGACCACACTTTTAAAATGAACTGAACTATCTAACTAATCGTAGAACTTAAGTTAATGGTAATAGATATTTGTTAACGTTAGTTAACATGAATAAACAATGAAAAATACTTACAAAACATTTATTAATCTTAGTTAAAAGTATATTTAAACTAACATTTACTAATACATGTACTAATTAAAATCCAAAGTTCTATCTGTTAATATTTTTTTCATTGGACCAGAGCGAACATGATCCGTTGTATTTTTATTACCTACTGTTATCAAAGATTAAAATATACTGTAGCAAATGCATTGTTCATCGTTCATAAATGCTGGTTAATACATAATATTATTTTATGAACAGATTTTAATGCCGGATTCACATATCACCGCAAACGTGCGTGCATCACACGCAAAAACACTGCTCACTGGATCGACATGAAGACAAATTGCAGAATTTAAGTAATACTTTTTTTAATGAAGTTAAATGAGCACAAGTCAATTTACATTTGACCACAGTTAAAGTATTTAAAGATTCACAGTTAAAGATTCCTCAGTCAGATTATATTAACTTTAATAATTACGGTGAAAAAACGAGACAACACTCATATCAGGTTTGATCGTTCGCACGCGCCCGGACCGAAGTTAACTTCCGGTCTGTGTTTGTATATCGGGCTGTTAGTGGCGCCGGCTACAAACACAGTTAAAGTGATTAGTAATGAAGCTGGGCTCAGGTTGTTGTGCTGTGGGATGTGTTTCACGTTCATACATTTATTTGAGGCGACCCACCACAATGTCAAAACTTTTCCAAAAGGCTTTGTTGAATAACATGAGCACGTAATGCATGTTTAAAAATTAAAACGAGGCGCAGGTGTTTTTATATCACTGTATTTTTGAAGGAACACTGTCTTTAGGAAATGTTTGATGTCATTTTCATTTCATCTTGCATGTTATATGTCTGATAAAGCAGCGTTTGTACGCTCAGTGTACAGCCGTTACAGGGCGCAAACCTCTAACGTTAACATTACGTTATTTCTCCCGCTTTTAAGCGTCTCCTGCTGACAGAGTTGATTTGCATTTTTAAGAAGTCCGTCCAAGTAGTCATCGCTGCATCTCAGTCCGTCTGATTTAAGAAGCAAACATATTTTGCTTGTTAGAAACAAGCCGCACTCACCATCTTTATATTCACTTCACTTTTGCTATTTAACCAGAGCGAATGAGACGAGACACGTGACAGGCACTGTGGTCACGTGTGGTGTTTGTCAACGCGCCTTTGGAGAGAAGTGAAAGTGACAGCTCGGCTAGGATCGGAGTATCGATACTTCGGAAAATTAGTATTGGTACCGTTCAGATATTTCAGTATCGATACTTATCGAAATATCGATATTTTTGACAACACTAGTATAGATATTAAATAATTATGTATAAATAATAATAATAATAATAATAATAATAATAAATGATTGCAACATTAGTAAATACATTTGATAATTTTTGTTGATTTTTCAAGCTTGCTTTACAGATCTATATGTACATATAAACATATGTATAATACAAAATTAATAAACACAAAATATATCTAATAATTATAATCACTATAAACAATTATTTCACTTTGTAATGTAGCTTGTGTAATGGATATTAGTACATTTACATTTATAATAATAATTAAAAACATTTAATTTATATTAAATCGTAAATACATGGATATGTTGTATAATATCAAATAAAAATATACTCACTACATTAAATTATTCTACTTTGTAATATAGTTTGTGTTAAAAATATGTAATTACTTTTTTAATGTATAGCGATATATAACAATATAATTCATACAATAATATAATTATATGGTAATAATAAAGATAATTGTAACATTAATAAATGCATTTGATTTTGTTGCTGGTGTTAAAATTCAAGCTTGTTTTACAGAGAAAAAAACTATAGAATATTCAATTATATCTTATAAAAAATTATAATCGCTTATCAATTCTTCTAGTTTGTAATATAGGTTATATAAATGCACCTGGTTGGAGATTTTAAAGCCAGAGCTGTCCATTTCATTGAATTGTAGTGTAATAAGCACATTGCGTGTTGCATGTGACTGCTGCATGTGGCTACACAGTATCGATGTGGTTTTTCCTCAAGGTTGTGTGAATGAGATCTGAAGCCGTTATCAGTGCAGTGGTTGATAAATGTTTGCGGTGCTCCTTCTTTCCTCTCCTCTTCTCCTCGCTCTCTATCTCATGCCAGTTCTGTCTTGTTTTAAGCACAACTCAAGGGCACCTGCAACACATTAGCCCAGCGCCTGAAGTCTACTGTAAAAGCTAATTGGCAAATTAAGTTTATGTGTGTGTTTCCAGTCCCATGTCATTGTAAACACTTACTACAGGATTGCATTCTCGTTCTGCCCAAAGCGCTTTTCCTATTGTAACCACCCTTGTCGTTAGGAGCTGAATTCTGCTGACCAGCAAGAGAGGTGGTGTTTTTTCACTGCTGAGCCAACTTGAGGACAGTTTTAGTGGGCCAGGGCTTGACCGCAGCGGGGCAGTGTTTGGATAGAGCCGAAGTGCTAAATGGACAGGATGCCAGCGTGCAACGGCCAATGGAATTATGTTAGGCTGAGGTGTTGAAAATAGCTAAAAAGCCAGAAAATGAGAATATAAATAATTTTAGTTGAAGGCGGGAGTGTTGAGTGGTGAAGGTTTTCCTCATCATTGTCTCTGAAATCAACTCAAACCGTCCTGCGAGTAGCATTGTCATTCTTTCATTACATTGTTGTAATCTTTAATCCAAATGTGATAACTTTTCTCCATTTCTGACGTAGTTGGTTTTAAACCTTGAAGGAGAGCCAATGGATATCACACAAGCACGCCTTGAACCAGGGTTTGCACAATATTTATGCAGGTGAACATCTTAAACATATTTTTAAAGGGTCATTTTTAATACCCATCAGTACATATCAAAATAAATTTAGCTTTAAAAAAAAAACATTTATGTAACATTACACATTTAAAAGTTGAAAATTATAGAATGCATTTATAACTGTAAAGGTCAAGGTTTCTTTATTTGTCACATGATAAATTATACAGGGTATAATCAAAAGTGAAATGTAGATCAAATCAGGTCCGCTCAGTGGACAGTGCAAAGAATAAAAAATTATATAAAAGTAACACCACACAAGAGCATATATATATATATATATATATATATATATAGGTAAAAAAAAGAAGAGTAAAATGTGTAATAGAATAAAGAAAAGTGCAAAACAAGATGTGCAAGACAAGTAAGATGTGCAAAAACAAGTAAGATGTGAGATAAAGCATGTCTGTTTGTCAAAATCGTGATTAAAATCGAAATCGAAAAAAAAATCAAAAAATCGTGATATATATTTTTTGTCCATATCGCACAGCCCTAGTCAATTCACTATAAGCAAAAAGTGAAAGTAAAAATGTAATGACGGAGCTTTCGGCATCTGACGCATATTCTCTCAGAGACGACGAGAGACCAATCTCAACATATGCTAATGTAGGCTATAGCTGTTTTCAATAATTTCCTTTATATTTCTCTTGTGGCCCATACATAGTGAAAAAAATTAGAAGACACTTATTTAGTGTTAAACAGGTTGTTTTTGAAAGTCAGTGCTTGAAATAAAAGCTTTTAATTTCATAAAAATCTTCTCCTCACAGCGTGACCGTTATGTGGTGCTTATTACAGGGCAAATTAATTGTACTTTTCATTTAATAATAAAAGTAACTTAATAATAGGCCGTATGCAAATAAGAATATAACAGGCCTACATTAATTGGAAATGCCAAATCTTCTTAATATTGTCAATACCTGATGTTTTTGCCTATCTCTGGCTATCGTCAATACAGGATCATCTTTGGACGCACCCCAGCAAGGGGACTAGGAGAGGTTTTCACTGGGAAGACAGCACGTTGTGTGTTACGTCGTTTGGGCTGCGTTGTTGAGCGCAGTGGCACTGAGAACATTATCTTTCACACACTTTAAGCTCTTTTAATTTCCAAACGTAATAGGATTAGTCCAACAAATCGTTCGGTTTGTAATGCGAACCGAACCGAAAGCCTCGTACCGAACGGTTCAATACGAATACGCATATCGTTACTCCCCTAATAGATATAGATATATTGGAATGTTATGAATTTTAAACTCAATATTAAAGAATTCTTACAAATATTTTTTAAAGGGACATTTTTAATACCCACAGTACATATCAAAACATTTATGTAACATTACACATTTAAAAGTTGAAAATTATAGAAATCTTACATTAAAATTTTTTATTCTTTAAAAGGTTATTTTAGAAATCTTAAATTGATAAAAAATGTTCATTTAAAAAAGTTTGTAACATTGCACATTTTAAAATTGCACTAGAAAAGGCCAAACAAATTAAAATTCAATTAAAAATGTAAGAAAAAGTAAGTTTTGCGCGTGTGCGTATGTGTGTGTGTGTGAGAGGCAGGGATAGTAGGGGGAGATGAGTGATGTCAACCCGAAGAATTTCCTCTCTTCTGGATGGGAATGAGGGGCCCGCTCTAACCCCCCCCAAGTCACACAGCTGTCAGGAAACAATACACTTGGCCTGTTCAGACAAAACTCATTTCTGAAAGTGTTTTTTTTTTTTCTCTGTCCTCCCGCACCCTCCCCTCTTCCTTTTGTGCTATAATGTCTTTTCCATTTTTAACCGTAGCCGTGTAAACTTCCTTCCTCTGAACGTTGTGCTTGAAAGCAAGGTCGAAGATGTAAAGGTTCAAAAGTGGACCGGACCCCACATTATTTCAATCGAAGCCTCGCATGTTCCGGCTGGATTTCCAGTCATGAGCCGCATATAAGTCTTAATATAAACACCAATTTATTAAATCCAATTATCATGTTTATTAAAGGGAAATAACAACACTTGGCTAAACCCAATGAGTGTTGATTATTTGTGCTTCTAATCAGAGCAGGTGGACTGGAGAGTTTTTGACCCAGCCAGATGTTGATTGCAATAACAATGTGGATAATTAGCCAATAAGCATTGAGAAACACAATTGGTTTGATTTTAAGAGAGGCCATCATCCAATCAGTGTACAGTGAACTGTTCTTGACAAACTCAAGTGTATTTTGCATATAACCACATGCAATGTGATAGAACTGCGTTTAGAAATGCAATGTCATGTTGCAATCAAAGCTGTTAGGACAAAATTAATAAAACAATTATTTAAAGTTTAAAGTCCACTTTAAATAAAATGTAAAATATATATATATATTAAAATTGAATGATTTGTTAAGCCATTTAAATATCAATACACATATTTTAATATTTTCAATTATAAAGTAGTGCCTAAATTAAATAGGAGCATAATTGTTTTTTGTTTTTTTAGTTTTTTGCTACTAAATTGTGTAGAACTTTAATATCTAAAGCTGATGTTACAATTGTAAATATTTTCACCTTATTGTTGGCACTGCTTTTTCTCTTTTTGGCTGTATTAATTTTTTTTATAAAATAACAAAAAAACATCTGTAGAGTATTTCTTTGTTTGATTGATTGCTTTTTATATAAAAATGTATAAATGTGATTTAAAATCATATTTATTTTATTTATTATTTTGATTATTGGAGGACATTTTTACAGTACAATACTATTTCAGTCTTTTGTAATTTATATAACACAAATTTGACATACATAATTAATTTGAAAGATTGCTACCATTATTTCTGAGTAATGTAAATGCTAGTAGGGTTTTGTTATTTCAGTGTAGCTTTAGGAGCATGAACATGAGTTAAGAAACTGAACCGGGGCAGTTTTGATTTCCTGCTGGCTTGAATGCGCTCTGCTCAAACACTGCTTCAAATACTAATATGAGAATATTAGCTCAAACTAAATGTGTTTTGATGAATTTTAAATTCTTGAGCAGCCTTAAGAAATCCATGTGCATGAAAATCTGCTGTATCCGGCAGTTACAAACTGATATACTAACCAGATGTCTGAAGTGAACTCCACTGAGACTTCAGCTATGACCATAAGACCAAATGAGGCAAAACAAGAAGATCTGATCACAACCACTGCATTTATAAAAAAAAGCGAGTTTCAGCACACCCTGTTTGGCCCACGGTGGAGCACATGCGGCCCGGGCCACAAGAAGTTTACTCTGTTCACTAGTTGTGAAGTGATACAGGGAGAGGTCAAAAGTGCAGGGCTATTCACTTGAGCTTTATAGCTGTGGCTGTGTTTTTTCCACAGTTCAGTTTTCCCACCTCTCTCCATGGGATTTCCTCTCAGCTGTCCCCTACACACACACACACTCTCTCCCTCGATAGTCGCCCACAGCTGGGCTCTGGGAGGAACACATTCTCCGACAAACACAGATTTCACACTCTCACTCTCTCTCCGTTACACACACACACATGATACAGACACAGGTGTCTGCGAGTAGAAGTGCTCTCTGCTGACCGTTCGATTTATTTATGAGCCTCTGAGAAGCAGATCTCATGCTGGAAGATTCTGTTAAGTCTCTTTTCAGTTCGGTGTTTGTTTCACTCATTCATCCACGGTTAGTCATCAGCAAGGCCTGTCTAGACACACACGCTCCTCCGTTTTTAAAGGAGCTATTGTAAACCGGTCTGACAAAATGTGTTGGTTGACTTTGCCACCCACTGAGGTGAAGTTTCTGCACCCGTTTTTTGCACAAACTTTTCCATTGACTTTTGATAGAGAGATGTGAATTAAAATGTGGTGTTGGTGTCTCATCTGTGTTTTGTTGTTGTGTTTGACAGTATCTGCAGATGAAATGGCCTCTTCTGGACGTTCCAGGCTCGGCAGCACTCAGAGACTCACGATCACCTACTCCAGGACAATTAGTGAGTATCTCCACACACACACACACACACACACACACACACACACACACACACACACACACACCACACACACACACATAGACAGACAGTGGCAACTATAAGTATGTAAACACTTCATATGTCATTGCATCAGATAGAAAATAAAACTATTGTACATTTATTGTACAGACAGATGGCACAAACACCATGACTTTCTCAGAATGTATCTCACAGGTTTTTTTTTTTTTGCCAGAGAGTTGAAAAATGTAATTTATCACACAACTCTGACTTTTTAGTTTCTTACAATTCTGTTTATATCTCATAATTCTGCATTTAAGTCTCATAATTAACTTTTTTCCTTAATTTCTGCATTTATATCTCCCAACTCTGCATTTCTAGCTTGCGAATCAGGTTTTATATCTCATAATTCTGCATTTATAACTCATAATTCAGACTTTTCTTCTCAGAATTCTGTATTTATATGTAATAATTCTGTTTATACCATGCAATTCTAACTTTTCTTGTCAGAGATGTGAGATATGAACTCACCATTCTGAGATCTCTGACAAGAAAAGTTAGAATTGCATGGTATAAACAGAATTATTACATATAAATACAAACTATTCTGAACTATTCTGAATTTAAAGCTTGCAGTTGTTTATATCTCATAATTCTGCAAATTATATCTCATAATTCTGCATCTATATCTCATAATTGAGCGTTTATATATCGTAATTGTTTATCTTGTACTTCTGCATTTAGATCTCATAATTCTGTTTATATCTCAGACTTCTGCATTTATATTGCAATTCTGCCTTTATATCTCATAATTCTGTTTATCTCATTCTTCTGCATTTCATATTTTAATAATGCTTTATATCTCATAATTCTGCATTTCTAACAATTGTTTATATCTTGTAATTCTGCATTTATATTGTGCAATTCTGTTTATATCATGCAATTATGACTTTTTTTTCTTGCAATTCTGCAAAAACAAGTTTGAATTGCAAAGAAAAACTTTTGAACCGTGGGGGAAAAAAACACACAATCATAAAAAAAATGTATCTCATGGTAGAAAGAAGCTTCAATTCCCTTATGTCATTCCAAATCTATAAGACTTAAATTCATATTCAGAATGTGAACATATTTTTAATATTCTTTCATTTTCGTGTATCTATTGAAAGTCAATGCTACCCAAATTTAAAAGCTTCAAAATGTACATAAAGACTTCAAACTGTAAACAAACAAAAAAAGTAAATAGATGTAAATAAAACAAAAATCATTGGAGTATGTTTTACGGCACATTTTTTGGGTGCATCAATGTAATCCATATTAATCAAGCCTTTTTTTCTGAAGAGACACAATAACTTTGTTGAACAGAATAATTTATGCTTTTATTTATATATACATGTTGAACAATGCACATACTAGTACAACAGATAAAGTAAATGGAAAGTGCTCATATCTGATGTGCTTTATGTAAATGTGCGCTGATCAGGGTTTAATATTGCAGTTCTGCAGAAGAATGAAAGTCTTGTTGGTTTGGAAGGACATAATTTTTCAGTGAACGATCCCTCTAAAGTCTGCATGAAATTAGTATGAAAATTAATTCCATGTATTTTATTTCTGATCTTATTATGAATGATTCATTCACATGTTTGTTTTTATTGATGCATACTGAATTGAAGTATATCACATTCAGATGTTTTTTGTCCCATGCCAAATCCCCGATGTGTTTTAATAGTTGTCGGGTAATTTTTATTAATGCACATAAAGGCTACCTGAGCTTGTATTGATTTGTGTAATTGATGTGGATGGCCTGGCAAAGCATTTGCTTTTGTTTGGTATGTAATGAGAACAGATTTTCTGAAGAGGGACAAATCAATAGAGCCCAGTGTAGTTTCCAAGTTTCCAGTCTACAAACGTATTTGAGAAGGAAATTAATTAATTTTAAACTGTACATCGTCAGCTATAATCAAGCAGTTTTGGTTGCCTGTAGGTACATAACTAATGAAAGCTGTTTTCTCATAGTGATTCTGTCTGAAACCAGAATGTGTGGTACATGTATGCCACTCCTTAGTGTGCAGTGATCGCTGCTGGATAAGAGCGAGCTTCCCTGTTGGGCAGATCTGTGTGAATTCCAGTCAGGAGGTGTGCAGGATGGTAGTTTGTGTCCTCAGCAGACCTGTGTGGTTTGATTCGCCTCTGGTACGCTGATGAGAGGTGATACATTTAACCAGAGCGTTACATTCTTGCTGTGGTGGAGCATGAAAACGCGTGTGTGTGAGAATGTGTCGGGATGAAACATGCAAACACACAACATGAGGAAGCTCAGAGCGAGAGTCAGGCAGACCGGTTCAAAAGCAGAGTGGGTGAAAGAGTGACTTTTCTGCACGCAGATATGATCATCAAACTATAAACATCTCATATGAGATCGATTAATCAGTTTTGTTTAATGTAAAATTGATTGTAAAAAAATAATTAATAAGCATTATACAATAGATAATCCACACTGAATGTAAGAATAAAAAAGTGATGTTTAATGTAAAAATTAGTGAACATTATAAAATGTATCATTCAAATGGAATTTAAGAACATAAAAAATTATTGTAGTGTCAAATTTACTGTAAATGAAACGAAATGAACAGGCATTATAAAATGTAAAATTCACTCTGAATTTAAGAAAAAAAGTGTTGTTTAATGTAAAATTAAATATAATAGATTACTTCTATTATAATCCATAAATTGGTTACTCCAAATAAAACATTTTAATGTAAAATATTTTTTTATATATTTAAGAATAGAAATGTGTTGTTTAATGTCAAAATTAACTTATTGTAAAAAAAATAATAATTTAACAATTATTTAACAATGTGTTGTTTAATCTCAAATATATTGGGGGGGGGGGTTAACATTATAAAGTGGATAATCCACATTGACTCATTTATTGTAGGGTAAGAATATAAATGGTGGGACATTATAAGATATATTAAATGTTTTAAACAATTGTTTTTTTTTAATTTGGAGTAACCAATTTATGGATTATAATAGAAGTAAGGGCTTTTATAAAACCAAAGCATTTGGAAAAGTTTTTACTTGGTTACTCTTTAAATTTCCTAAATGTAATTTCATTGCAGTCACTTTTCTTCTTAGTTTTTTTGTTTTTTTAACTTAAATATTTGCTTTAATAGTGTTTTTATTTTATTTTATTGATATTATAATTGAAGTGTGTTGTTGATGTCCCAATACTTTTTGGGGTCCCTGTACATGAAAATATGTGAATCAGAGTCTCATGACATTGTAAACAATTCGATTTTTCCTTAATCTGACAATAAATAGGATTAAGTCGCATGACTAATCAAAGCGATACACTAAAGCATTACTCCATTAGCAGTTATTCCCAGCCTTTAAAGAACAGTTCAGCTGCTTAACCGCTATTAGTGGTTTCAATGACTGATTTGTTGCTTTTACTCTGTCTGAATGTCCCTGTGACAAGGAAACAATAAATTATGACATTATAAATACAGACGGATGACTGACAATGTCATCATTGAGTCTTTGGCAGCCAGAGGGCATTCAGTTGCATGTGTGTGTTTGTTTGTTTCAGTCTCCTCTATCCGGCTCAGACTCGCTTTGTCACAGTAACCCTTGAACTCTCTCTAACCTCTAAGCACACCATGAGATTGTCCTTAAAAATCACTGAGAGCCTTGTCTCACCGCCCAGCCTGGCCATTAGGCCTTTATTGTATTTGCTTAATATAACGTTATAAAATGCATGCACTTGCATTACGGGATCAGCAGAAAATGCGACGTGTTTTTGGGTAATGGCAATCAAATTATCTGTACTTGAACAGCGAGTATTGAGGATTTGATGAGAGGGCAGTCTTCCTTCCTGTGGTGTTCCTCCGCCCGGACGCCCCTCTCTGGCCCTTTTTACGTCCGACAGCTGGAGTGAAGGGATTTGCTTGACCTTGGCGTTGGCTGGAGGATTGTTTGAGAGAACCTCGATGAGGGTAATTTGCGTCAGGGCGTGAAGAGGGTGACTGAAGGGTGAGCTCAGGTGTGTCTTTATTTAAGGTTTTTTATTTATGGAGGAGAACGGCGCCGTGAATATGAGCTGCAGGGAGCGAAAACTATCACCAAACAACAAGTGACCACAGCATACCTGAAAAATATCACATGTGTGATACTAAAGATGGAGATCAGTGCTAATGTGTTGACCGTAGGTTGATCATTAGACGTCTTTTTATTATTGAAATTTTAGCTTATTCAGCCAATAACAATAGAGTATTAAATAGCTTATTAAATTGTATATATTTCAGCCAATAAAACCCCACATTAGAATATAACATTGTCACAACTGGAAGACCAATATATGGAAGCTCGTGTTTGCTTCGGTTAAAAATAAATAAATAAAAAAGAAAATAAGTAGTTGTAAGTTATTTTTTTATAGTTGCAACTTTTTCCTTAATCGCAGCTATTTCTCAGAATTATGTAATTTCTCCGTTGCGACTTTTTATCGGAATTGCACAAATTTCTCACAATCGCTACCTCATATTTCTCAATTGCGACCTTTCCTCTAATTTGCAACTTTTTTTAATCATAATTGCTACTTTACTTTACGCACAGTTGCGACTTTTTATCAGAACTGCAACTATTTCTCACGGTTGATACCTCATCTCAGTTGCAACTTTCCTCTAAGTTGTAACCATTGCAACTTATCAGAATTGTAACAATTTCTTTTAACTGTTACCTTATATCTCAAAACACCTTCTTTTTTTTGTCGCACAGTTGCAACAACTTTTCGGAAATGCAAACAATTTTTCATAATTTCTACCTCATATCACACGTGTCACTTTTTTATCAGAATTGCAACTTTATTTCTCATAATTGCTACTTATCTCATTTGCAGTTTGTCCTCAGGATTGTAACTTTTTCTCATAAATGCTACTTATTTGCGATTTACAAGTACAATGACAAGAAACTGCAGTTATGAGAGATATTCATTTACATGAGTTACAATTACAGGAAACTGTTGCAAGAAAAAAAAAATACATTTTCATTGTAAAAGCAACGTTTGTTTTCCTTTTTTTGTAATTGTGACGTTATCTCATAATGAAACTTATTCTGTTTTAAATTTGTTCTTTACTTTTGATTTGATTAGATTGTGTTGTGGTGCTCAGACATTTCCTGATTCTGTTCACATAACATGTTATATTCTCCCTTTACAATCCCAGTCAATTAAAGTGGAACATTTTACATTTGACCTCCAAATTCTGACAGTTGTACAAAACAACAGAGCTGGATTAAACAAACAGGACAATCCGCTGTTAGTATTCATCCTTTATTTCATTCCCAATCCCTCGTCCTCCCACAAACACTCTCACACACTGAGCTTTGTCAGATTGAGCACATAAGGTCGCTATGCTAATGTGTTATTCAGTTCACTCCAGAACGTTCAATAATTCAGAAGACAGGTTTGCTTGATATTCTGCTGCACCACCTTTTGTGTGTGTGTGTGTGTGTGTATGAAACAGAGTCCTCACTGTTTTACTGTGTGTCAGCATGTGATCAGCAAGGCTAGTTGATTAAGTTAGCCTAGCGACGAGGCCTCAGATGGGAAAGTTTTGTGGCTTGGGGATTGGGATCCATATTGTCCACAACCAACCAGCGATTGTGTGGGAGTTTTACAGTACAACACTGTGGAGAATTGTGGCTCTTGAAGTAAGGAACAGCCGTACATTTCCATGATCCTCTTGTTTTTCTCACTCATTTTCTCTCAAACTTTTGAGGTTTGTTGTATAAGGCACTAAACAACCCAGAGTCCCATGCACAAAATGTCAGTAGCATCTAAAAAAGTGTGTGTGTGTGTGCTCTTTGTGTTCATATGGACCTGTGTTTGTGTACTGAAGCCCTTCAGTAGGGTCCTATAATTTCTGTAATGCTCCAAGTATAGCCTTATTGAACAGTAGAATTAACCTCAATAATAATAATACAATAGTAGTTGTTGTTATTATTATTATTAGAATTTTGTTATAAGGAATAATCACACAATTTTCTTTCATGTTTTTAGTTGTAACAGTACACATTTGTTGTGTAACAAAAAGTATTTTAAACCTTTAAAATTAAAGTCCAAATAAAATGGAAAACTCAGAATGTGTTAAAAATAAAACAGAAGTAAAGAAGAAATAAAACCTATTTCATAGGGCCTATAATACATTATAAAATAATAATATATATAAAACATATTGTTAAACTTTAATAAATTGTGTTTCATGATTTTAATTAGTTTAGCAACAAATAACACTGATTTCATAGGATTTGAAGAACAGAGGTTATTCACAATTTGTTTTATATATTTTGTATTACAACATTGAGCTGTGACACTCATGCTGGAAGGGCAGGTTCGAATCTGCCTAGTTTTCCCATCAAAAAATGACTGAAAATAATTCCAGAATCTATTGGATATTTATTTATCAGTTTTTCTAGTGAATATTTAAATTCAACAGTCATTAAATTTCAGAAATTATGCTATTATGTTTGTTATATTTGAACTGTATTTCTGTGTGTATGTAGCTGCTGTAATACTGAAAATACTGAGTGTGTGTCTCTCTCTCTCTCTCTCTCTCTCTCTCTCTCTCTCTCTCTCTCTCTCTCTCTCTCTCTCTCTCTCTCTCATGCTGATGTCATGTTATGCCCACTCTTACATCCGCTTCCTGCCTCAGTGACAAACAAGGCTCCACTATCCCAGCATGCCATGCAATCTCCTTTTGTTCCTTTTCTTTTTCTGTCCTTTTTTCCCTCCTTTTTTGAAAAGAACCTCCCACTGGAAAGGAAAGAGCAACACACACACACACACACACACACACACACACACATGTTTACTTAGCTATCTAAATGGGGACTCTCCATAGGCATAATGGTTTTTATACTGTACAAACTGTATATTCTATCCCCTTACACTGCCCCTATCCCTAAACCTAACCATCACAGGAGACTTTTTACATTTTTACAATTTCTAAAAAACTTTGTTTAGTTTATTTTTAAACCTGTTTTACAAATGAGGACGTCCCCAAATGGAGGTTTTTGGAGAATTTGTCAGGTTTACCTCACTTTTGGGTACAAATTTGTCCCCAAAATATGGTTAAGTAGGTACACACACACACACACACACACACACACACACACACACACACACACACACACACACACACACACACACACACACACAGGGCTCAGGAGGTTGTTTGGTTACTCTTGTACCCAAGGGCTGTTTGCCTAGTAATTTATCTCAGATGTGAAGGATTGAGAATCATGTTTGGCCGAGTGAAATCCTCCTACCCTCTTGAACACGGCCTCCATGGCCAACAGCAGGCCGCTCTCCTCTGCCCGGCCCAGCAGAGCCGTGCCCTCTTGGCTAGACCGCCACAAACCTCTGCCAGCTCCAGACCCACACTAACGCCGTTTAGCTTTCCTTTCTGCAGCTCTGATTTTTCACGTACTCACACACTCGTGCCCTGTAGATAGTGAATACCAAGTGCCCTCAACTTGGCAGTGGCTGCTGGGAAATAGTTGACAGCTTGTTAGTGAATTTTAAAGCTGTTGGGTCTTTCAGCGCCACAGATTGAACGTCCCCGCTGTAGTCTGCCCCCTGTTGACAGGATTTTGATCAAGATGTCAGAAAACAAGATATTAGACATGAAATTAAGACACATTCGTGGTCTTATAGTACATTGATTAACTTGTTCAAAAGAAAAGAGCTTGTTTTCTAATAACATTCTCCACTTTCCTTTTCAGCTGATTTCACCAGGATCTCTTATTTTACACCGTCTCTCTTTCAAACATCTGCAATATACATTATTTTATCAAGCTTTTAAGTCTTTTATTGAACATTGTTGCATTCAAAAGCATGTTGTTAATTCAAATGCATTTGCGACTTTGTGGGTGTAGTGTTTAATTTATTATCTGGTACAATATAGAATATTAACCACTATTGTATAATTGTGCACACACATTTTGGCTTTTTTTGCACACTCAGTTCTCATATTTAAATTACATTTATTGTCAATTAAAGCAGTGGTTTTCAACATTTTTGACTTCCACGGTGTACAACAATAATCAAAGGCCCTATGATTTTTCCAGTTGTTTATGGTTTACTGGATAAGGATTGTTTTCCAAATAAAGTAATTTAAAGCTGAGCATAAGTAGAAAAATGTATATTGTTATTATATATTATAAAAATGCCCATGGAGTTTTAAGATTGTATTAATGTATGACTTTTCCGGGTCACAAATCACACTTTTGAAATGATGCAAAAAATGAAAAGAAAATTGTATTTTATTTTAATGCTTGTTTTTCTTTTTTTAAATCATTTTAATAACCTTGAGGGCCCGTTTGGAAGTTGAGAACCACTGTTACACTGAATATAATCTTTAGCAGATTTCAAAATTAATAACCATTTGTTCTAATGTTGCCTAAATTAACCATTCATTTTATTTCTTATCGGTTTTATATTTTCCACAATATTGTATATATTAAAACCAAGCATTTTCTTAGTTTTAGGCTATGACATACTAATATAAAAGAATGATCAACTTTAATATTGGTGATCCTTGGTGTTAGTTTTTTTATTTGTTTTGTTTGTTGTTGTTTTTTGGAAAAATGGCTGGCTTGGTTGTCTCTCCATATCACACTGGTGTTGTAACGTGTATTCAATGTGTTGTAACTTTGAAAAAAAAAAATCAGATTGTACTTTTAAAAATAAACAACCAAAGTAGTTTTTCTATACAACAGCAAACAGTTGTACCGTTTTGGCAGTATTCAACGTTATCTCGACCACCAGATTGTCATGGAAATGAAGGTTGTGGAGTGACGAGTGAGATGGTCTATATTTCCTTTCCTCACCTTATAAAGCGAACTCCAGAATCACATCGCTGTGGTTTCAGCAATGTTTTCAGGATGATGAAATATTGATGCAGTCATTCCTCAGTCCTACAGATGTGCTGCCCGAACCACATCTCTCGCTCGCTTCTGCTAACAAACAGACCAATGTGAACTAGTTTGTGCAACTTCAGTCATTGGTGTAGATTCAGGTTTCATTGTCATAATCACATGCTGTACGTGTGCATCGTGCACTACAGTGTAGTGTGTCGTCTTGTGTTGAGTGAGTGTAGTGAAGTACATGCTGTGTACACAGGGCTTTGGTGTGGCATTGGGTGTGAAGCGAAGCTCTCCCAGCATTCCTTGGAGCACGGCCAGATTCATGCTTCATGCTTGTCACACATACATACTGATATATTTCATCATTTATATATCCTCTTTTTACACAAGAACCAGTGTAGTTTACAGCTAAACACAGCACAACTAATTAATTTGAAACAATGGCAAGTATTTCTCAATTAAGTCATGTTCAAGTATCTACTTCAGATTCTCAATTACTCAAGTAAATAGCCGGTAGTAAAATAAAGAGCAAAGAAACTCATTACAAGCTATAAAGCAAATAGCCTAAAAACAAAAGAACAAAGATGCTAATTGAGTAAACATTGCTTTATGGGTATCTAGTTTGAGTCATACATTTATTACACGTGCATCTATATGTAAAAAAGCAAAAATAATCTATTGTGAAATGGAGTCGGATTCTGGAGATAAAAATACCATAAAGTTGAAGAATTGATTTTAAACAATTTATATTATTAATTTTTTTAAATAGTGTTTAACATCAGAATTCCTGGTAGAAAAACTACATTTCCTATGAATCTGCAAAGAAATCTCCTTATAAATGTTGTGGTTGACCTTGTAGCTGGATGGTTTGGTTCATGGCTTATAACTCTTGAATTATATATATATATATTTTTATCCATATGGGAAAAAAGAATGGGAAAAGTAATTCTGGAACCAAAAAAAAAAAAAAGAGGACAGGCACTTTTGCATTCCATATAATTACTTGGTCTTGAATTATTGAATTATTTGCTATAATTATTCCCATTTCAAATGGTTTAACCCTACGTGTAAGCAATAGAAATCCTTACACTTGCAAACAAGGCTGATTTAAGGGTCTGTTTTGATTTCCTGTCTTTATAAAGAGTCTGGACCTGATCCTCTCTCATTCTCTCTTTCAGTCTAATAAGGTCCCGGTGGTCCAGCATGCTCACATGCACCCCTTGACCCCCCTCATCACCTACAGCAATGAACACTTTTCTCCAGGAACTCCTCCATCCCACCTCTCGCCGGAGATCCTGGACCCAAAGACAGGTACTGCTCACTCTACTTATGGCGCTTTTCCACTGCATGGTACGGTTCGGCACGGCTCGGTACGGTACGGCTCAGTTCGGGTCGGTTGCATTTCCACCGCAGTTTAGTACCGCTATAGAGTGGGCGGGATTATTCACGCGTCGTTATAATTGCGCCGCCTCTACTGCCGTGACATCATCGTAAACGCGCCACAAACAAACTCACAACAAAGAAAGGAGACAGAATAGTGTTCTTCATTCTCGGCATGTGGATGTTTTTAACAGCAATGGAGAGGTCTATGAGAACGCTTGTGATTTACCCCCAGCAGCAGAGACTGTGGTGACAGTGCCACGGGCTGTAGAGGAGGAGAGCAGGGATGTTCGTGCAGGTGTGCTGCGTTACTTGATTAGTTAACTATTCATGCAGCGTGTTCTGTAAAGTGAATTATCAATACATTTTGAATATTTCAAAATGTACAATGTATCCCTTGTTTTTTTTTATTTATGTGATGGTTTTTATAATCGCGGCATTAATCATTTGTCTTTTTCAAGAGGTTCATTACGTGCTCATACAATGATACATATTTAATATAGTCTGGAGGTACACTTATTCTATCAGATTGTTTTTAATTGAAGCAAAACACAGATACAGAGGTAAAAATATAAACAGAAAACATACTCTGTAAATATAGCAAGTCTAAAAGTAACGTTATACATAAGGCTTTTTCCTTCGGCGTCGCGCCATCAAGCTCTCACTGGATCCGCTCCTTGGCTATCAACGAGAATAACATCTGTACTTCCTCAACAGACAAGGACACTGCTATTTTGTGGTTGATGCAAAAATGTGCGTTTGTTTAAACAGAAGTTGCGTCCGATCCTTCGCTGGCTGTGCTGATTTAAATCTAGCGGGTAGGACTGTAGAGGAGGGTCTCGTGTCGCAAGTTCAGTGACGCAGTAATGACGATTCTCTCAGGCCAATCAGTGATCAGCAGAGTTTACACGTCACGTTTTGGTAACGGTACGGCTCGCATGGAACCTCGGCCGAAGTGGTACTAAAAAAGTATCAGGTACCAGGTACAGTACCCAGTGGAAAACCCCCCAAAAGTGAACCGTGCCGTACCATGCAGTGGAAAAGCGCCATTAGTTTTAACTGGACTCTTTGTCCTCAGTCATGTGACTGACTGACTGTGTACCTCTGGTTCAGGTATTCCTCGGACCCCTCACCCCTCAGAGCTGTCCCCCTACTACCCCCTGTCCCCTGGGGCAATGGGACAGATCCCTCACCCATTAGGGTGGCTCGTCCCACAGTGAGTATCCCACAGTCTTAATAGCGTCTGTCCTCACACCCCGATTCATACTGATTCACCGTCTCTCTGTGCATCTCAGGCAGGGTCAACCCATGTATCCCATCACCGCCGGGGGTTTCCGTCACCCTTACCCAGCTCTTGCCATGAACGCATCCATGTCCAGGTGAGTTATGTATTTTGCAGATTGATAACGTATGGACTCTTTTCACAAAGGTTTTTTATGTATTTCCATTTAAATTTAGCACACCTTTTATTTTTTAAATTAAGCTATTTAAAGGTTACATTAACCTTGTAATAAGGTTGCGATGAAATGGAAGCAGAGACAGATCTTTTATTCTCTGTTGTGATGTACATCCAAATGTAACAAATTATCAAAAAAAGTGCTTTTGATTTAGTTTTTAATGCATTGGTTGTTGAATTTATTTTGAGATTGTAGAGGTTTCATACAAAAACAGAGGTCGATAAAGTAAGCTTTAATAAATTATATTACAAGGTCCAAAACATCAAAGATAAGTGCAGGTTAATCATTCACAGTAAGATTAATAACATGCGTTTAGAAAATACATGGGTCGATTTGTCACTTCAGTGTTGTTCCCCAAAAACACATTTTTATACAACCTTGGGTTACACTTTATTTTACGGTGTCCTTGTTACACGCTACATGTACTTACTATTATAATAACAATAAATTATGCATAATTACAAGCAGGTAACCCTAAAACAAACCCTAATCTTATCCCTATAGTAAGTACATATACGTCATTAATATTAGTACTTATTTGTTATTACACTGTAACAATGTCACCTAAAATAGTGTAACCATTTAATTTGTGTTTGCTAGTTTGTTGAAAGCATCTGTAGTCTTATTTTAAAGTTGTGTGAGAAATGCAGTATGTTAAGTATTGATGAGGAATAACTGCTCTCTTCTGATTACCGTAATACATTTGTCTCTTTTGGATGGTCATGTAACCTTAACCTTTTTTTTTTTCATTTAACATTTACTGTAGGCTTCTATTTTACCTATGTACATCAGCTGCACCATTTTCCTCTGCTGTTTCTAAACCAAGACACATGCTTGGAAGAGTCTGTTTGGAGTTTATTTCACAATCGCACACGCCCAAGATGAAATGGATCTGAATCGAGAACTGCTCTTAATTTAGTGAAGGCGCTGGATTAAATATGAATGATTTGTACTTGAGCTTCTCCTGTTGTGTTGTGCGTGATTCTTGAATTATTCATACAGCGTTCATAGTGATCAATAATCCATCCTCCTCCAGACCTTTACAAGCATTGTCAGTACAAGCGAGTGCAAGCCCAGCCCTGCTCGCTTCTCCATTGGTATTTGTGTGATACAGAAGGACTACACTTTCTGTAGTTACTTTGAGAAGAGACGTTTTGAGTGTTTGATTGGACTCCTCCTTCCATTTGGTCCTGAATTAAAAAGCAATACATGCTTTACAGTAAAGACAGCCATAAAATGTAACAATACTGAAATTTCACAAGCAACAAAGATCTGTTGTATAATGCCAATAGTGTAGAAATATATGATGCACAGCTCACACAGAAATCATTTTCAAGCCCAACATCTCACATGAAATTCCTGATCACATGGATTTTTCTACTGAAAATCATACTTTCTCCTTTTGAGGTGAGACTGCTTTTAGTCTGCAGAAGCTCATGCGGTCATCGTGTGGAAAATACACATGCTGTTAATGAAGTCTCTTCCTGGTATCCTTGTGCTGATGCCAACTGTAATTAAGAGGTTATTTCATTTAATAAAAGAGTTAAAGAGTAATTGGGAACATTGGTCACTTTTTCTGGTTCTGGATGATGACAGGTCTTCATTGTGCGCTCGCCTCGGTAGAAGCTCGAGGCGCTGGGATCACAACCGTGTCCCATTCAGCCGGTTGTAGGAAGTGGTTTCCTTGGAATTTAGTCTGGAGTGTTGTGCTTTTTGCGTTACCACAGTAACCCCGTACTTCACCTGTAACAGGAGCGGATAAAGGAGCTTTTCAGCTGGTACTTTATTTGGACTGAATATGACATCTGAATAGAAACGGGATTGTGCTTTAGTCTAGACCAGTGATACTCAAATCTGGCTCGCGAGATCCACTTTCCTGTAGAGTTTAGCTCCAACCCTGATCAAACTCACCTACCTGTGACTTTCTAATGATCCTGAAGACATTGATTAGCATGCTCAGGTGTGTTTGATCAGGGTTAGAGCTAAACTCTGCAGGAAAGTGGATCTCGCGAGCCAGACGTGAGCATCAGGTCTAGACACAACATAGTTCACCCAAAAATGTAATTCTGTCATTTACAACCTTTACAGGTTGTTCCAAATCTGTATGAGTTTCCTTCGTCTGCTAAAAACAGAAGATCATTTTGAACAATGTTGGTAACCAAAACAGTTTCTGGTCTGGACTTCCATAGTATAAGTTTTCATTCTATAAAAATCAATGGGTACCAGCGACTTATTTAATGTGCAAAAAAAACTATCAGCTTCTTAAAGACCAATCGTTGAGTTTTGAGTAATATTATGGGATTTTTGAGTCATAGTAATTTTGTCATTAATTACTCACCCTCATATTGTTCCAAACCCATAAGACCTTCATTCATCTTCGTACTACAAATTAAGATATTTTTTTTTATATCCGAGAACTTTCTGATTCTCCATAGACACATTCAGGGCTCAAAAAGGTAGTTAGGTCATTGTTAAAATAGTCCATGTGACATCAGTGGTTCAACTGTGCAAAGAAAACTAAAATAACGGCTTAAACTATTTCTTCTCTTCCGTGTCAGTCTTCGACTTACGTCTGACGTGTGACAGAATTTTAATTATGTGAACTGTCCCTTTAAGGGTTAAATGTCAAGGTGAACAGTAAATGTACTCAGAGCAATGATTTAGTGGTTTGCACATGTTTAGCCTTGGTGCTCATGTGGGAAATATAGATTAAAGTCTAGCAAAGTCCAAAATCCGGAGAAGGCCGCAGATGTGCTTTCCTTTTTTCAGAAGGCAGTAATACTAATTCGCCGCTTTCTTTCTTTGCAGTTTGGTGTCCAGTCGCTTTTCTCCTCATATCGTTTCTCATCATCATCACCATGGCCTTCATCAGACAGGCATCCCTCACCCAGCCATCGTCTCGCCGGCTATTAAACAAGAGCCCAATGGAGAACACAGCCCAGCGGCTAATACGTAAGCACATGCATACAACACATCTCCCCTCTGTTTTTTATAGCTTTTAGGAAACTGACAAGCACCAAACTGACAAGTTTTATTACCAACGGCTAATAGCATTAGCTTCACACTCTCACCTCCAAATGATACGTTTATCACTGTTTTGTCTACCAGCTTGCTACCATTATACACACTCCTCCATGTCCGTTTTTCTCACTGTCACTAACACACACACACACACACACACACATCCGGTACAAAGGCTGACCCACCTGTCGTGTGTGTTTGCAGAAAGTCTCCAGTCCCGACTAAGGAGGAGGACAAGAAACCTCACATAAAGAAGCCCCTAAACGCCTTCATGCTCTATATGAAAGAGATGAGGGCCAAAGTGGTGGCCGAGTGCACACTGAAAGAAAGTGCCGCCATCAACCAGATCCTCGGCCGCAGGGTGAGTAAACCGCTTAGTCCTCGTATGAACGCCCATATTGACAAGTGGTCAGAAACAAATGCTGGGGTAAATGTGATCCAAAATTAGGATGCAGTTGAAAACATACATTTATTTTGTAAACGTTAATGTGTCGCACAACATCAACATGTCGCCTACTCGCCTGTGAAACAACCGTTGTGCTGTTGGTTTCTTACATGATCCATTATTTCATATATATTTATATATATGTATGTATGGAAATAATGGATACAACACACTTCCTATATATTTTTATATACACTACTATTATAATGTTGAATGTTTTATATATATTCACATAGAAGACCGTTTTTAAATTGTAATATTATTTAATATTATTACTGTTTTTACTGCATATGAATTTTTGATTTGTGTTCACACTGGTACGTGTGTTGTGTAAATGGCATGTGCGTGTTTATGTACAGTATATGTGTGTGTTTTTGGCCTTCGGCTGACTGTGGTGTTTGTTTGCAGTGGCATTCTCTATCACGAGAGGAACAGGCCAAATACTACGAGCTGTCCAGGAAAGAGAGGCAGCTGCACTCTCAACTCTACCCTGGCTGGTCCGCGCGAGATAACTATGTGAGTCAGACAGTTTGAGCACACGTGAACACACACAGCCTAACGCTCACATTTGTATGCTGTCAAACGCCTCGGTCCATCAGTACAGTACAGTTGGCTTTCACTTGCTGTTCTTGTAAAGCAGTTGAGACACAAATGTGTTATACATCAAACATCTATACACCACATCACGTAAGAATAGTTTTACAGATATTCATCTTATATCATACATCATAATTTTTTAAAATCGGTTTTATATTGATCCTTGTAGGAAAAAATATTTTAATAAAAATAAAAAAAGAAACCAAGCAAATATGTGTCTTAGATTTTTGGGAAATGTACATTTATCACTAATAACTAAGCATTATGTGTCAAACTACCTAGCCTAGTAAATGATTGCATACTATTTATAACCAGCATTGTTTTAGTATCTTTTAATATAATAATAGTTTATTTTTCAATTTAATTTTGATTGTAAATGTTAAGGAATTGTGTTGTTTTAGTCATTTTGATTAGTAATTATGTTTTCATTTTTATTAGATTTTTTAAAAACATCTTTACAGTTTATTCATTTTTATTTCCGCTTTTAGTTATTTTAGTACGAAATGAAATTAGAAATGGTGACTTTCAGTTATTGCTTATTTTATTTCAAGTAACACAATTTCTTATGGCTTTAGTTTTAATTCACAATAATTAGACTGTTTACTCTGATTTCTTGGATGATAAATGGTCTTTTTTATTATTGTTTATTGTTATTTGTCTAGATAATTTGGATGGTTATTGAATGTTTTTTACTAGAATGAAAACTTCTCATTCATTTAGCAGAGTCACAAACCTAATAGCAACTGAACTGTTCATTTTAACCACCTGAGGTTGACGAATCTTCACGACCTCTATTCACTGAACATTTGTGAAAGAATAATAGGCCTAATTTAAACCCTATTCATGGAAAGTGCTTTATAATTATATAACTGCACTTCTTTTATGCTTTTGTCCATTCTGTATTATTATTTTACTTCATTCTGTATTTATCGCTCTAACTCTATTTCCATCTCTCTCGCCCTCTGTTTCTCTTTCCGTATTTTTTCTCTTCAGGGCAGGCGGAAGAAGAGGAAGAGAGATAATAAGACCGACTCAATGCCAGAGGGTAAGGACGCATGCACGCGCGCGCACACACACACACACACACACTCGCACAGCCTTTTCTCTCTCGCCTTGTCCATTTCTAACCGCGCTCTCTCCTCCTTGCTAACATGCAGCTTATGAGGTCCAGTGCTAGCACAGGCAGGTACAGTATGTCTGTAGGCTTAGACACAGGATACGGTCTTTTTCTTCTATTGTTTAATCATTGGTTTACACATGCAACAATTGGACATCTTTGGCAGTTGCACCGCGTCTTGTTGTATTTTCATCATCTTGCGCCATTAGCAATGAGAGGCCATGTCAGTTCAGTGAATCAGTGTCCGTTTAAAGCAGTGGACCAATCTTATGAATGTGGGAGTGAGATATAAGCATGCTAAGTGTTTATTGTGACCAATGTATGTTAGTGTACATAGTGCCCGTTTAGCTGTTGTTAAAGCAAGAGTGTGTCCTGTTTAAACGTCCTCTTAGACAGCCAGTGTCAGAACTGTAGAAGTCAGTCCACTCTTCATTCTGATCCCATCCACGACTACGTCTACCATTTGAGTACCGTGATGTCAATAAAGTAACACAACGCCATTTCCATTTTGTGTTGAGTATTGTATGGGTGAATCTCATTAAAGCTGCAAAGAAGAACATGTCTAGGTCATATTTCACGCCAAACCAAATATTTTGCATAAGGATAATGAAGCAACATGACAATTAAGTACATTTTCCACCGGATTCTTATTAATGTAATGCAAACCGCTCCAAAAAAAAAACATATCTCCTGACCACTAGGTGGTGATGTGCCGAAACTGTGCAGGTACCCTCATGTCATAATTATTATAACACACACCAAGTTTGATTTAAATACACTTAAGCGTTGAGGAGATATAGCCTCACGTCCAATTTGGTGTGTTCTTCGTTAATTTCATTTGAGTGTTATTCAAAAACGTTTTGACTAATCAACTTTAATTCCATAATTATTTATCTGCCATGTTCTGAAGATGATCTGATTAGATTTGATTTGTCCTAGGAGTTCCAAAAATGGAATTTCAAAATGGCGGCAATTTTTTAAATCTAAATTTAAAAATCAGTATAATTTATTGATTTAAAAAGAATCGTTTACAAATGGCTACTACATTGAGAATCTAATGTGAATTATTCAGAAGAATGGCAATTGCCTTTTTTTTCACAATTTGTGAAATTTCTTAGGATACTTTAACAAAAAACTATAAAATCACATTCTCTGGCACCTTTTAAAAAATGATTTAAAATGCAAAAAAAATGCTTTCTTAGAAATCTTTTCCAAAAGAATTTTAAATTCAGCTAAGAGGACACGCCTTGAGATATTAATCTTTTCTTCAGATTCAAGTTCACCAAACTTTGGAACGCAACGAATTGCGAAACGTCTTTGTGTGAAATTGCGTTTCCAATCTTTAGCATTAAAGTGTATGAATGGAAGTCAATGGAGTGAAAAGTGTAGTGCGATCGTCCCTTAAAATACTCCGATGCATTGCACCAGTGAGAATTTGGTGGGAAAATGTGCTTAATTGTCATGAAAATATCTCTGGATTTAAAAAAGAATACAAATATAAAAAAAACATTTCTTGATTTGTGATGAATTTTTACAAATTGCAGTTGAGTTTTCTGTGAGTGTATCATGACTTCTGGGTAAATTTGGTCTCATCTCTGCTGTGGTTTAACTCTGAACGGTTAGAAATCCTCGCCATTCATATTTTGTGATTTCCGTCCTCTTTCAGATTTCTCGGCACGGAATAAGAAGCCGTGTGTACAGTACCTCCCTCAGGAGAAGATGATTGACAGCCCGGCCTCCTCTCACGGCAGCATGCTGGACTCTCCAGCCACACCCTCGGCAGCCCTGGCCTCGCCCGCCGCTCCCGCCCCCACTCACTCTGAACAGGCCCAGCCACTGTCACTCACCACCAAACCCGACCGCCACCGTCACTTCCCTCTGCTCTACAAACCCTCCTCCTCATCATCATCCTCCTCTTCAACATCCAGCGCCTCAGGCAGACAGTCAACTCCGCCTCTTCTGTCTCGGCCCCTCCCCTTGGCTTCCCTGCATGCCTCGCTCCTGTCTCCTCCCTCCCCGTTCCATCAGGCCGCTCTTCACTCCCATCATGCTTTTTTCCAGTCCCAGCCGCTCTCTTTGGTAACCAAATCAGCTGACTGACTCTTCAAAAGCAATTCTCTCTTAATGTCTTTTACATAATGCTGTATATTGCTTTTTACCTTTTGGAGAAATAGATGTCAGGTTAACTTTTTTGATAAGTGAAAAGGAAATAAATATTATTGGTCAATATTTGATCATTTGCTTTTCTGTGTCTGTATAAAACAATGTATTTTTTGTAATGTCTACTTTGGAACTGGTTTCTTATTTGATGCATTTATTCAGTAAACTTGTATAAAGAACACGTGTATTAAAAACTACTTTTAAAAGACAAGAAGGAACAAAAAAACGTTAAGCTTGCCTGTAATTAATGGTAGTTTTGGAGTTTAATTCATAGTACTGGCAATTTATTAGACCTCTTTGCAATGACCCCCTCTACCCCCGTTTTGAAGTGTGTGAACTTGATAAATAAAACTTGCAAATTGTTTCTAAAAATGGATGTTATTGTCGTCGTCTTCAAATGTATTTATTTATTGGATGGGTCTTGTCCTTTTCTTTATTTTAAAGGACATGGAAATTAAATCTTAATGTTTTTAACCTTTTTATTAATAAATATTGAATAAAATAAAAAATACTTGATTTAAAAGTAGTTCAAATGTAGCCTGAATTTAGCTATCAATTATTAAGGGAGCGTTAGTTTGAGAACAAATGTTGATGTGTAATAAAACATTTATTTCCCATAAATGAAATAAAAATACACAAGCCTTTAAAAGTTTGGGGTTGATAAGATTTTTTTTTTTTTGAAAGAAATTGCTTCTGCTCACCATCGATTTTATCAAAAAATACAGTATAACTAACATTGTAAAATATTATTACAATTAAAAATAACTGTTTTCTATTGGAATAAATTACATAAAGTATATTTCAACATTACTCCAGTCTCCAGTGTCACATGATCCTTCAGAAATCATTCTAATATGATGATTTGATGCTCAGGAAACATTTCTTATAATGATCAATCTTGAACGCAATGCATAATTTTTTCCAGGATTCTTTGATTAATGGAACTCAAAACTGCAGCATACCTTGTGTAGAGTGATACATCTCTTTACTGACATATAATTGACTGTATTAGCTTGACTATTTTATTTTCATGTCTTCTCACTCTATTAATTACGGTAATGTTTTTTGTAATGGGGGGGGGGCAGTAAGAGTTGCATGCTAAATGTGGGAGACTGCTGAATATTATGTTTTGGTAATTCAACTGATAAAATACAACTGAATATCAAACGTGTTACGACTTTTTAGTTTATTAGATAAATAAAAGTGCATCTAATATTTCATGACCAAAAAAATGGGATTATTTGTGATAGGATTCAGTTTTAACAAGTGTGTTGCACAATACAGATTTCGTGGGAAACGCCACAATGTTACCTCAAAATGCAGGGATTTTGTCATGCTCCTCTGAAAACAACATCTAGAGCACAAAATGATAGCTCAATAATCTCGAGAAACCCTGCTGATAAAAGAGGAATTAGAGTTAAATCTTTAATAGGTGGAATTTAGGCAAACCGCACTGGAAAATAAACACGAGCCAGAGCAACAAAAAATCCTGCCAAAAATAAACACGGGTTTAAAAAAATAATAGACATCTGTTCCTTCCTGGAATGCAAAGTCCCAAAACAACGACAAAAACAGGTCAAACCCTGCCTTCTCTGTTTCTCTCACTTTCTCGCGTTGCGTCTTTATTTGTGGCTTCGCGAGCCGCTGCTGGTGCTGTAATTAAGTCGCGCGGTAATAGGATGGAGCTCTAGGGAGCTCATTAGGCTTTTCAATTAGTGAAAAATACACAAGGTAGAGTCCTCTGCTTTTTAGGGGCTTTAGAAACGGGCAGAGATGCCAAGAACGGTCCCTTTTACTTCCCCCTCAGCTGGGAAACAGGGCGGAGGTGACACCCTTGACAGACCTCGTGTTCCTGAGGGAGCGGACCCTTCAAAATCCGACTGGTGTCTGCGGTGAGACCACGATCACACTTAAATCAAGGAATCCTGCTCATAAAAATTACATTTCAACAAACACGAGGCCTCAGAGTCAGCCGGGGCGACCTGCTGATGCTCAATTATTCACAATAACCGCGCTAAAATGATTATACCCGCCTCCGGTACCACAAGAGCCGCACGCGGGGCTTTATAATCAACCGAGGTCCCAAAATTGAGCTTGCTTAAGAGTTACATTACACCAATCGTGTAAATTATATATTTTCAGATCAAAATAGAGAAATTAGATTAACATTGATTTGCATACCTTATTATTTCAGTTGATATTTTAACGCTTTTCTCCTAAAACATCTGTCAAATAACATCTGTAATTATCTCTCAGCAGCCTCAGTGAACCAGGGTTGCCAGGTTTGTGTAACAAAATTAACACAATAGTAGTCAAAACTGGCCATATCCCAAATATCAAAATTCTAAATATATTTCCATTTTGAGCTAATTTCATCATTAGTAGAATATAAAATATTTCAATACAAGCATTTCAGTCAAATATTATATATATATATATATGCAAGATGTCAATAGCTGTAACCAGCATGGAGAAATCAACATAAAGCAGCACAAAATTGGTCTTTGCAGACATTATCTCGTCTCCATTTTGAGTAAAATTTTGAGTTTACATCTTGCAATTCATTTTTTTTATTTGCCACATAATAAAAAAAAATAAGGTAATTGTGATTAACTTTTTTAATTTCCAAGTTCTGACTTTTCTGAGGTTATATCTCACAATTCATTTTTTTCTTGGAATTCTGAGTTTCAATTCCTTTTTTTTACCACATAATTTTGTTTTAAACAAATTGCGACTTTTCATCTCACAATTTTGTCTTTTTTTAAAGAATTGCAACAGATATGTAATGCCTACAATATCTCACAAAAGTGAGTACACCCCTCACATTTCAGCAAAAAATGTTAGTATAATTTCTCAAGGGACAATACTGCACAAATTAAACTTGGATATATTTTAGAGTAGTCAATGTGCAGCTTGTATAGAAGTACACATTTACTGTCCTCTAAATATAACTCAACATAAAACCATTATTGTCCAAATAACTGGCACCAAAAATGAGTGAACATGTCAAAATCGTGTCAATATTTAATAGGGGCACCGTTGTTATAGCACCGCTTTAATCCTCCTGGGCATAGAATTCATCAGAGCTGCACCGGTTGTTGCTGGCATCCTCTTCCTCTCCTCCACAATGATATCACGGTGCTGCTGGATGTTAGACACATGGTGCTTCTCCACCTGCTTGAGGATGCTCTACATGTGCTCAATTGGTTTCAGGTCTGGAGTCATACTTGGCCACTCAATCACCTTCACCTTCAGCAGCAAGGCAGTGTCATCTCGGCGGTGTGTTTGGGGTGCTTGTTATGTTGGAAAACAGTTTCTGAAGGGAGGGCATCATCTTCTGCTTCAGTGTGTCACAGTACATGTTGGAATCCATGTTTCCCTCAATGAGCCGCAGCTCCCCAGTACCAGCAGTAGTCATGCAACCCCAGACCATGATGCTACCACCACCACGTTTGACTGTAGGCAAGGCACAATTTTCTTGGTACTCCTCACCAGGGCGTCACCACACATGCTGGACACATCTGAGTCAAACAAGTTTAGCTCAGACTCATCAGACCACAGGACATGGTTCCAGTAACTCGTGCTCTTGGCCAGGTTGTCTTCAGCAAACTGTTTGCAGGTTTTTTGTGAACCAGCTTCCTTGTGAGACGACGGCCATGCAAACTGACTTGTTGCAGTGTGTGGCGTATGGTCTGAGCACTGACAAGCTGACCTTCCACTTCTGCAACCTCTAAAGCAATGCTGGCAGCACTCATGCATCTGTTTTTTATGCCTAATTCTGCACCTGACACACAGCACAAGGACTCAACTTCTTTGATCGACCCTTGCGACGCCTGTTCCGAGTGAAACCATCTTGGAAAACCTCTGTATGACCCTGGCCACTGTACTGTAACTCAGTTCAAGACTGTTACTGAACTTCTTATAGCCTCGGCCATCTTTGTGGAGAGCAACAATTCTAATTCTCAAATCCTCAGAGTTCTTTGCCATGAGGTGCCATGTTGAACATCCAGTGGTCAGTATGAGAGAATTGTACACAAAGAACCACATTTAAACTGTTCTAAAACAAGATACACAAATGTGTATGGTCCTGTCAAGCAGACAAAACATGAACATGATGAATAGGACATGTGGCTTTGCATGGTTAAATGATGTATAGCTATCACTTAGGGTGTACTCAGTTTTGTTGCCAGCTTTTTGGACAATAATGGCTGTATGTTGAGTTATTTTCAGAGGACAGTAAATCTTTACTGCTATACAAGTTGCACATTAACTACTCTAAAATATATCAAAGTTTAATTTCTATAGTATTGTCATTTGAAAAGATATACTAAATGTATTGCCGAAAGGTGAGGGGTGTACTCACTTTTGTGAGATATCTCACAATTCAGAATTTTTTGTCAAAGAGTTTATATCTTGCAATTATATTTTTCCACCACAGAATAAAAACAACAAAAAAGATAATTGCGGATCTGACCTTTTGTCATTGTGAGTTTTTCTCTCACAAATGTGATGTTTTTTCCCTCATAATTGTGAGATAAAAAGGTGCTTTTTTATCTTCTTTTTTTTGGGGGGGGGCATTATTATTTTTTTATCCATGTAGTGGAAACAAGCCTCCATACCTTGCAGCACCAAATTAGATTTAATATTATGCAGTTATTTCACAATTTGGATTATATAAACCTAAGGAATAAACGAGACCTCAATGGCAGGTACAGCCATGCTCCCATGAACGTATCTGTGTGTGTTCAAGGATGAATAATATTGAGCTGCAATAATGTGCCATAACAAGATTCAGACTCGCTCCATCCCGAGCTGTAAACGACGCGCCTCACACTGCCAGCAACAGCCAATCAAGTCAAGTTTGAGGAAACGCAACACATCATTATCACTAATTGCTTAATGATGTCTTACAGTCTGTGCTGGTTCCCATATGATTCAACTATGAGCGGTTTTAACAGCATACGGTTGCGCTGCCCCCTCTGTCAGATGTATCATGTGACACGCCGTGTGTGTGTGTGTGTGTGTGTGTGTGTGTGTGTGTGTGTGTGTGTGCGCGAGCATGCAGACAGACAGGTTGACACACGTTGAGTGCTCATTTCCTTCTCTGCCCTCAGGTGAGGTACAGACCTGTCAGTCACACACACACGCACGCACACAAAAGCATATATTTTATTTGGCTCGGCAGTCATTAGAGAAGCGAGAAATATGGCTTGCATCATCCCGGGCCCTGCAATGCTCTCTGGGGCCCCCTGTCTCTGTGTACCCTTAGCTCTAGACCCATCAACCAAATTAAAGGTAATGAGTTGTCAGACAACAGAGAAAGCCTGGCTCCTTAAGGCTAGGACTCTGATGCGCTGGCCTATTCTCCATACGCCCACCGACACACACACTCACACACACACACACACACACACAGAGCGAGCGACTTTCTGAGTGACTTTAATATGACTGGCCTGTTAGAGAGATTGGCTGGAGAAAGATATCTGTGATTATTCTCCCAAACTTGTTTTCTCCGAGTCAATTCTTGGAAAAGTGCTTGTTAACTCCAGCGGAGTTGCAGGCACAGCACAATTTTGTGTTTACCTGATGAGTTCAGACATTATTTAATTGTGTTGCACTTCATTGCATTAGTATTTTATCTTCTACTGTGTCAGGAATACAGTAATGGTATTTGTGGTTTTATAATTTTACTGCACATATCATATTTTATTGCTTATAATTATATATGAAGAGTTTGCAAAAACAGATAACTCCTTTTCGGTATTTAAAAAAACATGTTTTTTATTATGCTATAATGTTTTGTTGTGTTTTATTGTGTTAGTTAGCTAGTATGTTTTAGTAATTTTGTACATAATCAAAATAACCCAACTGCAGAATGATTGAAATGAATTGGAATGCACAATGAAAAAACTTAAATTAAAAATCTGTTATCATTATTTATTTAATTCATTCAATTATGTAATTGTAATTAAACATATACATTTGTTTAATATTGTATTCTGAAATGTTTAAAAATGTAACCCTCCAAAAAATGTATACAAATATTCCATTTAAATAGATGTATAATAACATATTTGTTTAAATCTCAAATTCTATTCCATTTAAATTATATAATATGTAATTACAATTAAATATAAAAATTTATTTAATATTAAATAAAAATGTTCTAGTTTAGAAATGTAAAAATTTATTAAAAAAATATAAAATGTAAATTTATTTATTTATATATATATATATATATATATTCAGGATCAGAGCCATACTGATATTTAATACTAGAAAGTATGGTGCTTAGTAATTACTGAGTAACGGTTGGTAATTCAAATAATAATAATAATAATATAAATAATTGTATACATTATTTTCATGTATTTTTTATTTATTCTTATGATGCAAAATTATTCTTCTGATGCATGAATTTTCATTACTCCAGTCTTCTGTGTCACATGACCTTTCAGAAATCATTCTAATGTGCTGATTTGCTGCTCAACAAACATTTATTATTATTATCAATGTTGAAAACACTTATGCATTATTTGATGAATAGAAAAGTCAAAAGTACTGACCCCAAATATTTGCGTGATAGTGTTCATGTCAAACACAATATGACCAGCGTGTTGATTTTTGACTAAAGCTGTAATACAAGTTCTGTTAGATGAAATATAGCACTCTTTGAATGCGATATAATAACACTTTTTTTACTACTAATACTACACTTGTTCTATCTATTGCCAAATGTTTTTGGTAAAAATAATAGATTTTGTGTTGTTTGTCTAACATTTAACCCCTCACTCACACCCTGTTCTGACTATGAACTCCTTGATTTGAAAGAGCGCGTCTTTAATAATCAGATGCGCCGTCTGAGACCTTCCCCTTTAAATGTGTGCATTGAACTCTCTCTCATAAGAGACATCTGTCTGCTCCTCACAAGGTCAGAATTAATACATGTTAATTCAGCTCATTAGGAGCACTGGCCCCTGGCCAGGCGTCTGCCGCTGGGCCCGGCTTTGATCTTGAATTCGTGCCAGGTTCGGCTTTTGATGTGTCTGAATCACTTGACACTGTGTTTACATTCCTCTGCTCCGACAATCAATATTAAGACAAAAGAATACATAAATCAGCTTGAGTAGCTCTCCAGTGCAACGGCAAATTAATAGACCGGCGGCCGGATTGTTAGCCCCTGAAAGAGGAGGAATCACGTCCTCTTCGGTTTGCTGATTAACTGAACAGTCGATTCATGTGTGGTTATTGCAGATGTATGAATCTGAGGATGAAAACGGTTGTATTGTGTCATGACGGGAACTGAAGACCGAACGTGAATAAGACTTCAGGTTCTGCGAGGGGGTGTTTGTAGCCTTTCCTGTCTTCATCAATAGTTTTCTATAAAGTGAGGCTGAAAACACGACTGAATGCTTTAACGTGATGATTCATAGAAACGGTGCACATGTCAAGTTAATGCAGAGTTTATATCTGTGACAGTCTTAGACAGATCAGCCCCCAAACACTCATTTTGTTTCTTTATATGAATAAAGTCAGCCAAAAGTTTCAAATGTTAAGAATTTTAGATAAATACATCAACACTCTCTTATTTGAGTTCATTGTTCACTTTATATGCTGCACACTTGTTGCTGCTTTTCCTTCACTGACACAATCATTTTATAACGCTGCTTTAGAACAATATATTACCATGAAAATCACTTCACAAATAAATCTGAATCATTTTGGGATAATGTTATGTTCTTAATATGTAGAATAGTTTTTTTATTTTTAAGTAATTTAGTCAATTTAGTTATTTTGTCATTTTCATTGTTTTTATTATGTCTGTATTTTTTCTTAATTATTATGTCAGTTTTCATTATTTTAGTAAATCAATTAAATGAAAAATAGGCTAGCTTAAATAGAATAAGTTTAACGTTTTTTTATATTTGAATTAGAATTTCGTTCAAATGTATTTATTTTAAGCAACACAAGTTTTTTTTAATGGTTTTGGTATTAGTTTATTAGTTAATAATAATCCTGCTCTGGACTGCTGAAAATGTTTCTCTTCAGGTTATTGCACGAAAGGATAATATTTGAATAATTTGGCCTTAATACAACATAGTGACAACATAAATATGCGTTATGATATATTCTTACAAATAATGTAAAAAAATGAAATCTGTCAAATCTCAGACAAAGTACTGACAGCTCATTACACAGGACATCATCCATTCATTTTACGAACATTTCCGTTCATTTAAAACACAACGCAATGCAGTAAAATCCCAAAAATACCTGTCAAAAATAAATATAGAAACTTCCTTCAAATTAATGCAGAACATTGTACCCTATTTTTTACAGATAAAAAAAACAACTTTAATTTGTAATCGTACTAATAATAAATGTAATCTCTATAATTTCAAATATAATATTTTACTCACACAGTACAAATGGATTTTTACAAATGAAAATATAGAGCTGCCTTTTTGTAAGGAGGTTCCTCATAAGTGGAAAATCCTATTTGGGGCTCCTTGACCTTAAAATCCCTTCCATAAGTGATTCCACCTGTAGGGAACGTCACAAAGGAGGTCTCCCACTGGCCGCGTCTAATTATTAAAGACTTAGTCCAGGCTCCAAACGAAGGAGATCAGCATGTTTCCATAAGTCGTGATGGACACTTACAGTACGTGTGTTCATTGATTGTTTGATCAACACTCTCGTTACATTTGGCAGCGTCTCAGCTGGCAGCTCCTCCTGAAGACAGGTATCACCTGGCCGCGCGCCCAAAACCGCCTCTTAATGTTTTATTTACGACCATTTGACCTTAAAGAAGGAAATGCAGATGAAGAATGAGAGGGATCGTTTTCAGTACTAAATGTCAGGTCTATCATTAGGCCTGGTGGAGTATTTGAGGCTGCAAGGGTTTGTCTCCAGCTGAGGAGTAAAACATTGATTAACATTAACATGATTTGCATGTTGTGTAAGATCTTTGGTCGCCATAACAAATTATTCATGGCAGTCGTTAAGGTCATACAAGATAAAGATTAGGCCAATCGTTTCGCTGTAGAACATATTTACATTGGAAAGATAATCTCTCACACGTGGTCTGACAAAAAAACAAAGGTGTTTTTATTTAATGGGAGCCAGTTTTGCCAAAAAATAACTCATTTACTCACCCTCATGTTGTAACAAACCCCTATGACTTTCAGTGTGGGCCACAAAAGAAAATGTCTTTCCCACATGACGAAAGCAAAACATGAGAAATCTGCTAAATCTTCGTGTTCCACTGAAGGCAGAGAGACATGCGGGTTTGAAACAGCACAAGGGTGAGCAAATGATGAGAGAAGTTTCATTCTGGCTGAGCTACTCCTTTAAGAACCCAGACAGAGGACTTGGAGAAACATAAAGCATTGAGTTTTGTTATTAAAATGAAAGAGGACATCTGCTGTGAAAGAGACACTAGAAAGCATTATAAATCAGCTTCCTCCGATTCGGTCTTCTACGAGGAACACGTTCAAGCCATATTTGTGAATTTGGCGAGAGTCTGGCTCATTCTAGATTCAGAGTCTGTTCTGTTCTCCTGGAGGAGGAGCACCAGTCCGTCTCTAGAGAGTCCAGGCAATGCATGCCTTGAGTTCTGAGCTGAACTTCAATCAGTCTTAAAAACATTTCACTCTCTCTAACATTGTGTTCACTTTAGTGATGAATGAGAAAAGTCATTCAAATTAATTGACAGATCACATTCATAGTTCTTGATGCATTTGAAGTTTAGTACAGCCTAAATGAAAGGGGTTTATTCTTAAGAGAGAAAGAGAGAGCTGCATTGGTAAAAAGCTGATTGGAGATGTAGTTTGGACAGAATTACACATATAATCCAGTGAACAAAAAGCCTTTGACAAATTCATGTTCTTACACTGCCCTCTATGATCCAGACTCTACTTACACCTCGTTTCTCAACCATATCTATTATTATTTATACATTATTATTACATTAATAATTATTAAACTCTTATTTTGATTGAATTAATAATATAATTATTTTAAATACTTATTTATTAAAACTTTTACATTTATTTTATTTATTAAATCGTTTTAACTGACATTTTGTTAATTTAGCATGCAGTTGTATAGTTAAATGTAAAACTGATATTGAATGTGATGTATTTGACATTGATATGGGAATGTTATTGAATCTAATATCTAAATGTTGTATAAAAATAATGTATAAATATTAATTCATCTAATATTTAACTTGTTCTGGAGCCATTTTAGTCTTTTAAACCCATCTTGCCATATTCAGGATGTAGGTGACGTGCAGCAAGCACTAATGTCCATATTATGGTGATAATATGATTCTAGAAAACTATATGTTGTGTGAATAGTGGTAAAACAAAAAACAAACCAAACATCAAAGCAAACAAAATAAAACAAAAACACACAGAACAAAACAAAACCAAGCAAAACAAAACAAACAGAAAACAAAATGCAAAACATAAAGAAATGAAAACAAAACCGAGCAAAGAGCACAGAAACACAACAACAACAAAAAAACAACCAAAACAAAACAAACAGAAAACAAAACGCTATATAAAAAGATATGATAACGAAACCGAGCAAAGAAAAATAAAACAAAAAACATAACAAACAAGACAAAACAAAAAAACAAGCAAAAATAATTATAAAATAAAAACAGGAAGAAAAATGAAACAAAATAAGCTAAAAGCATTGGCTTGTGTTTGTTAGCCACTCTATTAATTTCCCATGATCTGCGGACACATATCTCTGCTAATAAAAAAACAATAGAAGCCCAATAGAAACCATCACAGAAATTCTGATGGTTTCCATTAAAATACCACTATGAACCATCAGCTTTTCCCAGTAAAAACCATTACAAAATTCCTTTTTGTAGTGTGTTTTGGGCATTTTTTCCAATAGGATTTAACATCCCAACAATATAATCCATCACATACCAGTAGACACCATTATAGTTTCCATTAAAACCAATACAGTTCCCATTAAAACCATTACATTTTCTATTGTGTTTTGGGCAGGGTTCTATTGTTTTTTCCAGCAGGGTTTCACATCTCTTTTATTCTCGTGGAAGCATTCAGTGACATGTCACAGCTCACGGATGGGGGTGTTGACATCCTGAAAGAGAGCACTCCCATTAGAGGACTAAAGTATGGTGAGAGCGGCCTCTAGTGGGAGATGGAATCAGACATTACATTCATGAGATGGAATTAAACTCGATTGGAATGTGCCACATCCCAAATAATGATTTGGGATGTGGGATGTGGGATGTGGGATATGGGATTGGGGGGGGGGGGGGGGTGCTTCAACCATGGAAATCATTGATTTCCATGGTTCTATGGAAATCAATGGGGACCAGAAGCTGTTTACACACATTCTTCAAAAACTACATAACTACATATTTTGGGTTATTTGTCCCTTTAAGCATATTTAATCCCTACTATATAGAATGGTTATTTTCTCATCTCATTTGGCATGTTCAGTAATTAGGCTATCCAAAAATGTCCATCACTATTATTTTCTGAATACTTTATAAAATACATTTCTGAATGTTTGTCAGTGCAAGTTTTATCATGTTCTCTAGAATAAGAAAAATATAGGCTAAAATTAGTTCGGAGGGAACAAGTAAAACAAAAATGGTTGTTATTTAAATGGTTTTAATGGTTCTAGAGACCAATACTACTTCTAGGGATTGGGGGGGGGGGGGGGGGGGTGCTTCAACCATGGAAACCATTGATTTCCAAGGTTCTATGGAAATCAATGGGGACCAGAAGCTGTTTACACACATTCTTCAAAAACTACATAACTACATATTTTGGGTTATTTGTCCCTTTAAGCATATTTAATCCCTACCATATAGAATAGTTATTTTCTCATCTCATTTGGCATGTTCAGTAATTAGGCTATCCAACAATGTCCATCACTATTCTTTTCTGAATACATTTCTGAATGTTTGTCAGTGTAGTTTTATCATGTTCTCTAGAAGAAAAAAATATATAGGCTAATAGTTCGGAGGGAAGAATTCAAAAATGGTTGTTATTTAAATGGTTTTAATGGTTCTAGAGACCAATACTACTTCTAGGGAAACACACATTTGTGTAATTGAAGACTCAAAACCTTACTCCAATATATCTGCAACTAGCCCCAGTCACCCCAGTATAAATACATTACATTAGAGCTTCCAGGGACATTAGTATTTTGTCCTCTATGGCCCACATAAAACAATAATTCATTACATATAATGTAACTTAAATTTTCTAACATGCAGCGGGTATTTGGAATTATTTTTATTTAATTCTACAACTCTGAATCAGGTTTGCTATTTCAATCCAAGTGTGATGAATTACATCGCGTTTAAAAGGCATTCTAAATCTCAACGCAATTCTTAGATAAGTAACTGTAGTCTAGTCCAGGTTTTCTATCATACCCAGGGGCTTGTGTGTGTAAACACGGAAGTACTGTACCGGATTCGCGTCGACGCTTTGTCAAACTCGTGCCACTGTATTAACGTTACTGTCTGAAGCCATGTTGCGCTTAACTACGCTGTTTATCGGTGTCCTCTGCTTCTATCACGGTGAGTTATAGTAATATTCGTGTGATATTTGTGGGATTGGGAGACAATTATAGATTGATAAATCGTGTTTACTTCTAAATCCTTGTCCTGGTGCGCACTGTATTTGGAAATAAAAAATAATATCTCTGCTATTAGGCTATTATACATGTCGTTGGCTAATTATTCACCTGAAGTACGACATTGATTTTCCCCGCTTTTGTAATGCGGAGTGACAGTTTTTGGGATAGAGGTGGTAACGTAAAGCGTTCCTAGTTAATCCACATTAATGCGTTTGAAAGCGTACGTAAATACGATCGACTTCCTGTTTGAAGTCGCCATTGTTTACATGTTGCCAAATCTGCGTGCGTGTTTCTCAGTAAATCAGTACTGAGCAAAAGCCAACATGGAAAAAACAGCATTGTGTCTGCATGGAGGAACTCTACTGGAGAAATAGGACATGCTTCTTTCAAAATATATTTCTTCATTTGGGGATTGATGATACTATGAGCTTAAACTGTGTGTTTGCCCAAACTTTTAATGTAAATTTTGTTTCATTTTTCAGTTTGTTCCAAACCATTTCCAAGTAGTCCTCCAGGAGAAACTCCTAAACAACCGGCCACAGGTGAGGTAGATAGTGATAAACCAATAGGTAATGACGTGAACACATCAGAGAATTTGGATTCAGCAAACACCCCAAATGAAGAACTGAATAACACACCTGCAACCAATACAGTGGTTAATAATGAACAAGGCCCTAAAAGTCCTGAAGATGAAGCAAAAGGTGGAAACGATCAAACCTCTCCTGATCCTAATAAAGCAGAAAATAAAATAATCCCCCCCGGAAACTGAAGATGAAGATAAAAAAGGTAAAGACAAGCTGCATACACTTGCCCCAGATAAAATAGATGATCAAGAAAGCCACAATGAAGCTGGTAAAGGTAGTGAAGAAGCAACAAAAGAAGATGGTGCGGCTAAAGAGCAGGAGACCATAGCTGAACAAAATAAAGATGATGAACCAAAAGACTCCAAACCTGATGAAGATGGTGGGAAAAAATCAAAAGAGGATGGAACCGGTCAAGAGGAGCATACAGATGTTGTAGGTGAACCAAGTGGTGAAAAAGGTGGCAAGAAGCCGGCCACAGCTGACCAAAATGAAGAGGCTGAAGACAATAATAACCCTGAACTTTCTGAAGAGGGGGAAGATGAAGAGAAGACACCTGTTCCTGAGACCCTGACAGACGAAGATGACCTGGAAGGTGAAGATAATGTTGATGAACCTTCAAATGAACAGGATATATTTAACAGCAAAACAGAAATGAAGGACAGTAACAAGAAAACGTATCAACCAGAGGAGAATGCGGAGAACAGCCACTTCTTTGCCTATCTGGTCTGTGCTGTTATACTGGTGGCTGTGCTGTATATCGCCAATCACAACAAGCGCAAGGTTAGCGGGTCTGTTTGTGCATGCACCTTTTTCCATCCTCGAGACTTTGTGTGATTGTAGTTTTTACTGCTGTATTTTAAAGATGTCAAATGGCGATTAAATGACCGTCATTTCTTTCACCTTCGCCTGCAGATCATTGCCTTCGTCGTTGAGGGCCGAAGATCAAGAGGCTCACGCAGACCCAAGACATCAGATTACCACAAACTCGAACAGAATGTAAGTAGCATTTTAAGACTCCTATCTGTTCATACAATGACATTTTGTTTTCTATGCACACATTTTCTAAATCAAAATTCCTATTAATAATGTTTTTATCAAGCATAAAGTAAAAAAATCCAGGGTGATAAAACTGTCATTATATCATACTGAAGGGAAAACATTAAAAGGTCATGAACTGCCTTTGTTTAGAGTTTTGTGCTGTTCTCGGAGGTCCACTTATAATGTTATCTAGAGTTTACGTTAAAAAACACTAGAAGCTATTCTCCGTCCCTCATCAGAACGCTCTGTTTGAATAGGCGCGGCGGATTGTAGACTCGAAGTAAACGCCCACTGCTGTGATTGGCTAATAGTTGTGTATGTTTGACTGCAGACGTACATAAATAACTCCATACATATCAAACAATCTGTAATCACAGGCAAAGCAATTAGTGATTATGTAATTAAAACCGGTTACTCACACTTGTTGCAATATAGTTGGCACAGCATCATCGTTTAGGTTCAATCTTTTTGAAAATTCGGCTGGAATTGTGGCTTGTTTGTAAACAAATACGCTGTAAAATGAAGTGAACAAAGGACACGGTTCTTACTGACAAGGTCTGGAGCTTCATTAAAAATAAAGTTCAAATACAATTTATCGTGTGGTTTTTGCGTAGACCTGCATTTGCCGCTGTCAAAAAAGTTTTGAGTTCTGAAACGCACAGAATGTTTCAAAAGATCAAGGACGTTTTGATTTCTCACTTCTTGACCCCTTTAATAAAGCTTTTAAATATTTAACAAAACCACTTGTTAGTTTTATAACTTAGGTCCGCTAAATCAGTCATGTTGTGTGACCAAAATGCGTGGAAGGAAAAAAATAATAAAAAACAGGAAATGATATCAGAGAGGGGAGCTGTGTAGACCTTCATTTGCCTTTTTGTGACGAGATGAAGTTAGTTCAGAAAGTAAAATGTCATGCGGTGTGGACTCCCCAAAACCTTTATTATATTTGAAAAAAGACTGATTTATTTATAAACGTAAAGCTATTCTTGCATATATTTAAAGTGTTCAAGGAAAATGTCATTATTGTGATTATTTTTTACTTGGATTCACCAATTAAAATAGTTAAAAATTCCACAGTTTTTAAAATAATGTGATGCGGATATGTTTTAAGCTGTAGAACTTTATCAGTTATACGCAGGCTGCGATTTGTAGTGGGGGATGGGGGGGATAAACGCTTTGAAGTCTCATTCTGAATCAAATGATTTGTGATACGCGATCCGATTGGAGCGCTTCGAAACAGTGAATCAGTTAACGGTTTAACTGATTTGGCTTTTCAAAAAGTTTCTTTATATAATTTATTCATTGTTTGAATAGCTGTGGAAATTAAATCATTACAATTAATAGGCCTAAATGCCTACAATGGTTTTATTAAACTGCGATCACATTAAATAGAGCATTTTTTAGGTCACGTTTTTCAAAAGCATCCCGCCTCTGTTTTTTTTCACAAATCGCACCCTGGTTATACGCTTAATTGTCATTATTGTCATTAACAATGCAAGTTAAACTCATCTATGGCAACTAAATAAAAAGCTCCTTTATAGTTGAATGTGACCTAATTAGGAACTGAACAAAATACATAATAGAAATCATAAGAACAGCACTTTGATTTTGCCGCTTTTTCACCGTCGTCTATTCCATTCTGAAATATGACTGTAGCTGTTCCTCATCGTTCTTAGTTCAGCCTGACGGTGGAAAAGTAGTTATGTCAATGTTAATCTAACTAATAAAGAAAACAACATGACATTACATTATGTAACAGTTTTTTACCGCAGTGGAAATTGAGTTTTTAGACCAATCAGTTCTCTTAAATTTGAATAAAAATTTTATTGTGTGTTCTGTATTCTGTTTCAGTGAGAAGACACAGTCAGAAGAGTCAGCGGTGGAGGAATCGAAATATTTGAACTGTGATTTTAAAGCTTGAATTATCCATAATTAGGCGTATATCACCACTCATAAACATTGCACAGCAACTGTCACTAACTCATCCAAAATGTTAATAATAATGACATTCTGATCCATCCATAGCATGTCAGGTTGAAAACAATGTCTCTTGTAGTTCTAAATGTTCTGGGATGAACTACAGTCAGGTTTAGAGTGTTACGAACACATTGTAGATGTTGCTTCTGTGGTCTAAGCCGTTTTAGAGTTACGTGGTTGTCTTGGTTTTTCTTTTTCTAAATTTATTGCTGGGTGAAATGTGTAATACAGAAGGAACCGATATGTATATTTTGGCTGCTTTTTCATGAAGATGAATGATGTTTTATGGGAGATTGGGAATGATTGAGGGCTGCTGTATCACTTGTTGAAGCTGGTTGCACACATTTATGGGACAGGTGAATTCTTTCTACAGGTGTGGGTTAGAAAAGGAGTGACAAGCTTTTGTTCTCATGTGAAAGATGATCTTAACTGCTCTGTGAATGCTAAACTAGCTTTGAAGGGCTCAACAAAGACTTTGATTTGCTGGCCCAGTCAGACCTGTAGTTCAGATTCATACTTGCCCTTTTCACCGGCCCTACAACAAAAATGATTTAATTCTTCAAAAATAAATGTTTTTCTTTGTAATATCTACAAATATTATAATGTCTAAGGGTTTAAAGCAATAAAAGCCATAAATGAATTGCAAATGTGATTGCACACGGTGTGCTCGCCATCGGTGCTGTGAGCTGTTTGAGTCCGTTTATGCTGTATTTGAATTGATCAGTCGGGTTCAGTTGTGGTTTTCTAAACGGACTGCGTTTGGACACTTTGTAGGAAAAAAACACTACTGCCCTGTTTCTGACAAGTTGCACTTTTCATTCTTCGCAAAGCTTTGACTCAAGTGACTTTAATGTTGAAAGAAGCCATCCAGTTCTGCAGTCAGTCCACTGTTTAGCACCGTCGTTGTTTGCAGAAGTCAGTGATTCATTTGAAGGAAGATTGTTTTTGGTGTACAGTAGGATTATAATTACCCATGCTTGATTTATGAAGCAGGATATTGCCCAGGAGTGAGAGAAAAAACATATATATATTCATTCTCCCCTTGATCGTAGAAGTGGGAAATATTGTGTATGTTTTATTTGGTGTGATTTAAAACACTATCACACTGCCTACTGTGATTCCCGCTGTATTCTCTGTTAAGCCTGGGATTGATGATTCGACATTTAACCAGCGGCTTTGCACATCAGTTTTCTTGAAATTCTGGACCTATTTTGAATTATTGTGTGGGTAAAATATATGAAGGGGGTTTAACTAACTGTGGTCAATCTTTTATCACTATTGAAACCTTTTTACACGTGATATTCTTTCTACGCTGAGAAGAAATGGAATAAAGGTTTGATATTTCTTCTGACTGGCTTCTTCTTGTCACCTGGGTTATTACTGTAAACGAAGACTAAAAACTTCAAAAAACATTACCTGAAATAAAAAATAAATAAAAAAACGTCAACACGTTTTTTTTTTATTCAGTTCTGTTGAAGTTGAAGTACTAAAAAAAAGCTAAATAAACATCTTAATTGTATTTAAAATGAAATAGACTACATATAAAAAACTAATATATAAACTACCAGTCAAAATGTAAAGATTTGTAATGTTTTTAAGGAATTCTCTTCTGCTTGCCAAGCCTGCATTTATTTGATCCAAAATACAGACAAAGCAGTAATACTGTGAAATATTTTACTATTTAAAATATTAAAATACTTACTATTTGAATATATTTTAAAGTGTAATTTATTCCTGTGATGTAAAGCTGTATTTTCAGCATCGTTACTCAAGTCTTCAGTGTCACATGATCTTCAGAAATAATTCTATGCTGATTTGCTGCTCAAGATAACATTTGTATTATTATTCTTATCAATATTTAAAACATTTTTTTCCAGGATTCTTTGATGAATTGAAATATCTGAAGCTCAGCATTTATCTGAAATAAAAACCTTTTGTAACATTATGCATTTTCTTTTTTATTTGGAAATAAATTATAGAAATTGTATTTAGCAAGGATGCTTTAAATTGATCAAAAGTGTTAAAAAAAGTTACAAACAATTTCTATTTCAGATAAATGCTGTTCTTCTGAACTCTATTCATCAAAGAAACCTGAAAAAATAGTCTCAGCCGTTCCCAACGCAATAATAATAAATGTTTTTTTCAAATCAGAATATGAGAATGATTTCTGAAGGAACATGACTGGAGTAATGATGCTAAAAATTCAGCTTTGAAATGTTAAAACACAGTATTCAAACAGAAAACAGTTATTTTAAATAGTAAAACAGATTTCAAACTTTTACTGTTTTTGCTGTACTTTGGATAAAATAAATGTAGGCTTGGTGAGCAGAAGAAAATTCTTCAATAAATAATAATAATAATGCATTTGATTTGTAATGCGCTTTTCTTAAACCCAAAGCGCTACAGTAAAACTAAAACACAGAAAGAGCAATAAAAATACAAGAATTTATTAAAAACAACCTTAACTGTGTCTTAATCAACTTTTAAAAGTGATCCAGGTTTGGTGCATTTCTGATATTCAAAGGAAGTGCTATCCATAGTTTAGGGGCTTTGAATGAAAAGCTCTTTCCCACATAGGGTTAAGTTTGCATGAGGGCTGATAAATTATAAGAGAGCAAAGACAAGCTGGTGCGGTCATATATAGTGCTTTGTATGTTCAAATCAATCCTAGCATTGAAAGCACAGGTGTGATGTGTTCCTGTGGAGTAACACACGAGCAGCAGGATTGTAATGCACTGCAGCCAGGCCAGAAAATCATTCAAAATCGTACTGTTTAAAAACATGACTGCTAGTGTATTAAAACATAAATCAAGGTATGACTATTTATGAGTTTGAATGAATACACTAAATATAAAATACAATTCAAATGAACAAAAAACTATAATAACACTAAAATAACATTGACCTGAATGTAAACATTACAATAATAATACAAATCTAATAGTTTAATAATAATTAACTGCATTATGTCATTTGATAAAAACGGATCTGATCATTAAAAACCCATGAACAGAATATTTTGCAGAAACACAGGTGTATAATAACCTACTGTCATATAATATTAGGCAATATTTACTACAGTGGGCCTTAAAACCTGAACCTGAGGAAAGTCCGCCATAAAATGTTATTTTCCTATTTAATACAACATTATTTGTAAGTAACATAGTAACACTAATACATTAGTTATATTGTTTTAACATCAACAACCCCATTAATTCTACTACTACTAATAGTAACACAAACATAGCAATGATTAATATAAGAATGCTTCCTGGGTTATTGCAGTAAGTAAAGTTGATCAGTTACATATTAACTGACACACCTTGAATCTGATCGATCTCATACCCTGCGTCTCAATGTGCACGCCACCCCACCATATCTGTCCTAGATAGTATTGAAAATGACTAATATGAACATCACATAGAATTTAGGATGAATAGTATGCACACAAGTGGAAACACAGCAGTGTGTGTCAACAGAGAGAGACCAAACTGATCTGAGAGCGGCTCCACACCTGCTGTGTTCTCGCGTCATACAGGAAGAGGAAGTGAGTGTGTGAGTGGAGACTAAAGCCAAGAGGATGCATACGGAGCCATATAACGCAGTTTAACGCGTCTTTATTTCAATGAAATAGAGTTAAAGGCGATGGACGAGTTTCCCCTGCTAATGTGATCGTGATCTGGAAAACAGAGACTGTCTTTAATACCACGGTAAGACTTTATAAAGCTTTTAATCTAACGTTAGCGAGCTACCTGCACAAATTCACAATCATCATACTGTATCACAACACCTATAAACAAAATCAATAAAGGTGGCCCTAGCTGTTTGTTATTTTGGGATTATTTTAGGGAGTTTTTGAACGTGAAATATCATGTTTGGAGCTGTAATATGTCAGCACAGTCTATAGTATTACTTGTTCACTAGTTAGTAGTTTATATTATACTCATTAATAAGTAACAATATATGAATTTTGCTACTGTACCTTTAAGACTTATATGTAAACGAATGTGTCATTCATTAAGTTGATGTAGTTGCATAGTAAATCTGTGATTATTATCTGAATGATTTAATTCACAAGTACAAGAGAAATCCAGTTTTGTTTGTAACGTGTGCTCATTTGTATCACAGGGTTGGAGGCGTAGACCACATGATGCTGGACCACGCCGATGTGAGTTTGACCCCAGATGAACGGGTGCGAGCCTTGACCAAGAAGGGCAGCGCGGTGGACATGAATGAGGCAGTGCCCGTCCGCCGATACTTCCGCTCGGGTATGGAGATGATCCGCATGGCCCACGTGTACGCCGAGGAGGGCAACACAGAGCACGCCTTTGTCCTCTACAACAAATACATCACGTAAGAAGACCTGAATGCCGCTCTAGCTCCTTCTGTTGCATTTTAAACAGACACTTTAAATGAAAATGAAAGTTCTTTAATCATTTACTGACCTTCATGTCGTTTCAAAATGTCGTGACTTTCTTTATTACTTATTCTGAGACTTGAAAAAGTCTGTGTTTTTCTGCAAAAGAAAGATTTAAAAGGGGTTGGGAACAGCATGGGAGTGAATAAATTATGACACAATGTTCATTTTTGGGTGGAGTATCTGTTTAACTTTAATGGGAGTCAATGTTATGTGTGTAATGTTGGTAACAATAACCGGTTTGACTCTTTTTAACCCACCAGGCTTTTTATTGAAAAGATTCCCAAGCATCCAGAATATAAGCTGTCTGATATTTCTGAGAAGAAGGAGACTTTAAGGGTAACTTAGTCTAGTGAACTCTAGATTGATAATCTCTAATTCTCATCATAGCGTGTTAGTTGTCTGAATTTTGCTGTTGTTCCTCACACAGAAGCTAAAGGAGACCGCTTTTCCTCAAGCAGAGCAGCTAAAGAAACATTTACTGAGGAGATATGAGAGAGAATATGCTGAGTTCATCAGCAAAAAGGTGAGACATGTAAATCCTTTTCATGGGATGAAAGCAAAACTGATTAAACCATCCCCCACATTGTTTTTATGACAGTTTAACACATTTTCCAAATTCTGTTTACAGTAATGCATTTAAATATTAGTTTTTCCCCAAATTCCAGTAATTCTATTGTAATTCCATAATTCTAGGATATGCAATATATTTTTATTACCATGGAAATCCCCAGAGCCCCCCAATACCCAATTACCATTACAAAAGTTGAATTCTATATATATATATGTATGTGTGTTAGTAGTGAATTTATTCAAGATTTGTGAAAGTTCAAATTACTTTTTACACTAAACATACTATATCACTTTAAGGAATATCCAATGAGACTGTTGAGTCACAATACAAATAATTTATTTATGTTTATTATTAATTTCATTACTATTTAATTGTTTAAATAAACAGTATTAGTCTAATATAGGGATGCAACGATTCACTCGACTCCCAATGCAATACGATTCACGATACTAATTTCACAATATGATTTTCTCACATTTGTTTTAATGAGATTTAAGACTCTTTTTAAGACTGTAAGGCGGTGTTCACACTTGGCGTCTTTTTTGAAGCTGCCGGCGTCTGTTTTACATTATAATCCTATGGAGTAAACCGTGTTTTCAAAAAAGTCCTTAGCGCTTTTTAAAACGCCACCGCCGGCGTCTTTTTCTGCAGCTCTGAGTGTTTTTTCGAGTTGAAAAAAGTTGAACTTTTCTGAAAAAAACGCCCTACGTCAAGCGCCTTTTTGACAGCTGATCAATGACAAGCGAGTAGCGAGATCTGTCGTTTCCATAACAACAAGAAAAAAAATGGAGAAGGTGCCGGTAGATGGACGTCGTTGTGAATCGACATTTTCTTTCCCGTTAACTTCAAAAGCCAACGCAAGAGCCAACTTTTTACTCTTTCTTGACATTTCTGCAGCACACAGCGCTAGGCTACTGTTGCAGCTGTTGCTATGGCAACAAAAGACGCTCTCGGCTGCTATTTGTAACAGACGCTGCCAGCTTTGTTTTTCATTAAAAAAGCGCTCTTGTCAACTTTTTCTAGTCAAAAAAGACGCCAAGTGTGAACATAGCCTAAGACTGTACTGTCCTTTTAATATTGCTTGGACAAAATGCTGCACATTTCTTTGAGAAATTGAAATACGCCAAATAACAAAACTAAATATACCATTTTAATACCAAACCCAAATAAAATGAATAACACAAATAAAATAAATCTCTTCATATAAACAAACTAAGGATTTGCCTGTGCTCTTTTTATTTAAAATTAGAGGCAACCACTTTTTTTGATCACAATCCAAACAAAGATGCTGCATACATGCAGTATGAGCAGTTTTTCATCTAAATTAGGTTGTATAATTTGGAGATTGGAAGCTAAAAGCAGACGGACTGAATGAAAATGCAAATTCACTCTCTGACAGCAGGTGGCGCTTATGGTGGCGCAGCATTTCCTTGGTTACTGCTGTAAACAAAGCAGCTGCACTTATGAACACTACTCTAATATGCATTATACCAAAGACTATAGAATACCCAAGACATGTCACTCGTATAGTTTTGAATGGGGAAAAATGCAACGCTTAATATGGCCGCTCAATCAAACGAAGCCTCGCCTTCTGAGCAAAAGAGCCAATCCCTAATCAGTAAAGTCAGCGCGTAACTACAGCTGCTGTTAAAACTCCCAGGTTCTATAAAAACAGTTAGCGTTCTGAGACAAGATAAAAGTTACACAGACAAGATAAAAAGAAAATATGATCTAAACTTTTCTGAAGGCAGTCAGTTCCCCTCAAAAATACATTCATATAAACTCTGATTGTATCGCGATTCGTTTAAAATCTGTGATGATTCGTGTGATTAATTTCAAAGTTAAAGATGCACATGTTTTTTCACCTTCGTAAGTCTTAAGAGTGTGATTCTGTGGTCTGCTAGCGTGCAGAAGATCAGGCGCTGGAGCGGGAGTTATCCCGGCAGCGTGAGCTGGAGGCGGAGAGGCGGCGTGTGGCAGACATGCAGAGGAGGCAGCGGGAGCAGGAGCAGTTCAGCATGTTTGAGGACATGATCCGGCAGCAGGACCGTCAGCATGAGCGTCACCACATCAATGAGTTCAACACCCCAGCACCCCACCAAGACGACACACTGCTAATCCCTGGGATCCAGGGTCCCCCTCTGCCCTACCTAGAGTCCCCCACTCCCCCTCAGAGTCCACAGTACCCTTCGGCCAATCACAGCGCTCCATCAGCTCCCGGCCCAGCTGCACCCCCGAACTTTGACCGCTCACTTAAACCGGGGGACCTCAGTAACAACAGTACGGCTTGCCTTCAATCCTCAGCAAACATAGAGCAGCCTCTAGTTCTGTGTTTTCAGGTTGTTACATTGTTTCTCTGTGTTTCAGCTACATTGGTCGATGGTTTACGGCAGATCGCTGTTCCTGCTGAGCTTTGCAGTAATTTTCTGCGATTGGCCAATAACAACACCATAAGAGCAGTGGAAACCTGTGGGATACTCTGTGGGAGACTGGTATGACTTTGTGACATGATTTATCATTCCTTTTATTATGATTCCTTTTATTATTTATTATTGCGAGTCACCTAAATTTTGCCTGTTACCCGGCTCAATGTGATTCGCTAAAGGCTTGTCAGACCAACATGAATGTTTGCCGTAAAAAATTTGCTGTGATAAACATTTAAACCTGAATAAACAGCTGTTAAAGGCATAGTTCACCCCAGAACATAAATTTGCTGGTAATTTAGTCACGCTCAGGCCATCCAAGATGTTGGTGACTTTTTCTTTCTTCTGTAGAACAGCAAAGAAAATGTTTGGCCCAAACCATGGTCTTTGGCGATTCATAATATATAGGTCAGTGGCTAGCCGGCTACCGGCACTTTGAGAGTCAAAAAAGCATTTCAGGCAGCACAAAATGAATACCAGTGGTCCCTGATGATATATTGAGGTCTTATGAAGTGAAACAATCAGTCTGCGCAAGAAACTGAATATTGATTACAACCTCAGGCTACAGGAAAATCCAGTTGTTTACCTTGGAACTGGATCTTTCGACAGTTTGCTTCTGGTTCACAATTGTTTCACCAGTTAATTTACATAATCATGCAATGTCACGTATACCCAATGATGTCATGTATACCCAATTATTTCTAAATATAACCATATAAAATGAATGAACTAGTTTTAATAAACTCACGTTTTCACATAATGAGGAACCATAAAAACGGTCATTTCGCCACTTCATTCAAGTTTTCGGTTCATACATGCTCGTAACGGCAGCTTATCAGTTCTTCAGTCTAAACTTTTTCTTCAATTCAGTGACTTTTGGAGAAACTGAAGCTGTCAGGCGTCCGAAAGTGAGTTTTGATTGAGTAAATTGTAGATCTGTGCTGCTCGAGCTGCAAACTGTTTCAGATGGATCAGTCCGACTTGGTGAACTGGTTCATCCAATAAATTCTTAGTTTTCTCCTGTTTTATTTTAACGACATTCGCTCTATATAGAATCTAAAGTCTAACTATAGAGAAGATGCATAGCAGTTTAGTACTTTTGAGACCTGTCACAGAAAGACTTGATATTTGCTACCCTAATCAGACTGAGTCTGATAGACAGACAGATACATAAATAAAACCCTTTAATACAGTTCTTGGATTAGCTTTACCAATACAGTGCTTTAAGACATCTGACTGGAGAGTGTTTGTGTGCCTGTTGCAGAACAGGAACGCATTCACGGTGACACACGTGATTGTGCCGAAGCAGTGTGGAGGTCCAGATTACTGTGACACAGAGAATGAAGAAGAGCTGTTTCTGGTGCAAGACCAATACAACCTCATCACACTGGGCTGGATACATGTGAGTCGTATTCTTTGTGTGTAGAGTGTGCCTTCTCTTGCTATATAACTGATATGAACCACAAATATGCAATAGCATGTAATATTTTAAAAGGATCAATGAGAAAATAATACTCACTTTGAAATGGTAATTTCCTTGATTGTCTGTCAGTACAATGGAGGCATACAGTTGTCTTACTGCAGTAATCATTCAGATGTCGCTGTCGCTCTGTTCCACAGACTCACCCCACTCAAACAGCCTTCCTGTCCAGTGTTGACCTGCATACTCACTGCTCATACCAGATGCTGCTGCCGGAGTCCATTGCCATCGTCTGCTCTCCCAAATTCAATGAGTAAGTCCAGTCATGAGAAAGATGAAAGCAGTGACGGCACAAGTGAGATGCAATGGCCCCAAAAACTATCTGGACACTTAAAGGGTAGTTCACCCAAAAATCAACATTGTCATTAATTTCTCACCCTCATGCTATTCTAAAACAGTAAGACCTTCGTTCATCTTCCGAACACAAATGAAGGTATTTTTGATGAAATTCGAGAGCTTTCTGACCCTCCATAGACAGCAATGTAACTGACACGTTCAAGGCCTTGAAAGATAGTAAGGACATCATTAAATAATCCATGTGACATCAGTGGGTCAACCTTAAAGGGGTCATAACATGAGAAATCAAATTTGCCTTTATCTTTTGGCATATAAAAGGTCTTTGTACCATTAAAACATCCTGCAAGTTTCACTTAAAGCGGCATCCTCATTATAAACAAAGCATTAATTTAATCAAGCTCCTAAAATGGCTTGTATTGGATCTGATGTGCTAGGTAACCTCACCCAGGCACAAGCATAAACACTGACTACAGAGCAAGGCAACAATTTCTTCTCCTCTGTGTCAGTTATTTTACTTTTGTGCGTACCGTGACGCATGCGTGTGGTGCTGCTGATGCAGGAGTCGGTGTTCTGACGTAGAACACACGTGCTGCGTCTTGTTTACAAGCAGAGGAATGTACATAAAACAGTCTTTGTAAATCTGAAGATTTCGACTGAGAGGGTGACTTGCAGTTTTTTGCGCAGCCTTATTTATTTAAACCAGAATATACAGACGATGTACTAAGAGAGATCACCGGCTCCTGTGTCAGCAGCACCACAGGCATGTGTTGAGATACTCTTGTGAACTGCGACTGACACGGAAGAGAGGACATTTTTGAATAAAGTCTTTATTTTTGTTTTTTCTGCGCGCAAAAAGTATTCTCGTAGCTTCATAAAATTATGGTTGAACCACTGATGTCACATGGACTATTTTAACGATCTGTTTACCACCTTTATGGGCCTTGAACATGTCAGTTTCGTTGCTGTCTGTGGAGGGTCTCGGATTTCAAATGACTCGGAAGTTAAAAGATGAAGTGATTTCTAGAGCTCAAAAGTTGTGGAAATTATACGTTTTTTTTGTTGTTAGTTTAAGCTCTAAAATATTTAAAAAAAACAATCACAAACAAGTAGAAAACTAGTTGATTATCTGTGATTTCTAGAGCTGGATATTTCCCTATTTATAATATACATTTCGCGAAGCTCTAAAAATATTTTGTTTCTGAGAAATTGCTATTTGGGAGTAAACTATATTTTTATTACAAATGACAAAAAAACGAGTTGATTGTCTGTTTAAAAAATAAATAAAAATTATTTGGGAAAGTAATGGAAATTAATATAGAAATCTCAATGTTTTTTTAGGATTATTGAGTATACATTTTAAGGGATGTCAGTTTTTTAAATATTTGTTTGCTTGGAAAAAATGTATAATTTGACAAAAACATGATCATGATTATAATAAGAATAATATTATATAAAAAAATAGTTTGAAAATGAAAGTGAAATGAGGGCCTTGGGTGCTGATGTAATGCTGATGTTGACGTGTGCACCTGTCCAGGACGGGCTACTTCAGGCTGACAGACTACGGCATGGAGGAGATCTCAACCTGCACTCAGAAAGGCTTTCATCCGCACCCCAAAGAACCTCCTCTTTTTACTGTAAGTGACATCAACCTCTATTATTTACCTCTGTTTTGAAAGGCCATAAGCGTTATGTTTCATGAGTCAAATATGATAAATATAATTTTGTCTTGTTTTTTCCGCTCAGGGTGGTAACCACATTAGAATCACAGAAGGCACTGTATCAATGCTAGACCTGCGATGATCCATCTCTGGTGTTCACACAGTGGTACCATGAAGCTTATTTTTTTTAATCTGTCCTCGCTAACTCCTCTGATGGACTCGCTCTCATATGGAACCAGATTTCACTGGTGGTGGGTTTCCTACAGACAGACACTGATCTAAAACAAGCACTTTTTGGCAAATATGAAGACACTAACTGAAGCAGCGTCTTTTATGACATCTATTGGGAGCTCAGGAACGCAAACACTTCCACAGGACTGCAGCCCATCCCTGCAAAGCAAAGGGTTTTATAAACTACTGAGTATCTTTGGGTAAAGCTGAACGGGTCACTCCTGCAGGGCTGCATCTGGCATGAATCCCAGCGATTATAAGCTTAATTTCTTATATATTTTCTAAAAGCAACTTAATTTTTTGTAACAATCAGTCCATGATGTTGAATTCTCAGTTCTGATTGGTTGACAATATGATGGGCCGTTCACACAGAAAACGCTTTTGCATTTAAAAATGTGAGACCGGATGAAAATAAGCTTAGTATAAAAAAAAAATTGAACTACTTTTAACTAGAGCCATGTTTTTAAAACAGAATTGTTTTCAGAATTCTGAGTTTATATCTCAATAATTTTTTCCCCTCAGAATTCTGAGTTTACACCTCGTCCGTTTGTCTCACAATTCTGAGATTATATCGCGCTATTCTAAGTTTGTATCTTCTTATTATTCTGTTTATATCACAATTCTAGAATAGTTTAGAAGAATAGAGTTTACATCTCAATTGTTTTTACCCTCAGAATTGTTTACACCTTGGGGGTTTGTATATCAAAATTCTGAGTTTATATCTCGAAATTCTGACTTTTTCCCCCTCAGAATTCTGTTTACGCATCGCGACTTTATATCTCACAATTTACTTTTTCCCCCTCATAATTCTGTTTACGCATCACAAGTTTATATATCTCGCAATTCTGATTTTCCCCCTCATAATTCTGTTTACGCATCACAAGTTTATATATCTCGCAATTCTGATTTTCCCCCTCATAATTCTGTTTACGCATCACAAGTTTATATATCTCACAATTAACTTTTTCCCCCTCAGAATTCTGTTTACGCATCGCGACTTTATATCTCACAATTTACTTTTTCCCCCTCAGAATTGTTTACGCATCGCGACCTTATATCTCACAATTTACTTTTTCCCCCTCAGAATTGTTTACGCATCGCGACTTTCTCGCAATTTACTTTTTCCCCTCAGAATTGTTTACGCATCGTGACTTTATATCTCACAATTTACTTTTTCCCCTCAGAATTCTGTTTATGCATTGTGACTTTATATCTCACAATTTACTTTTTCCCCTCAGAATTGTTTACGCATCGCGACTTTATATCTCACAATTTACTTTTTCCCCTCAGAATTGTTTACGCATCGCGACTTTATATCTCACAATTTACTTTTTCCCCTCAGAATTGTTTACGCATCGTGACTTTATATCTCACAATTTACTTTTTCCCCTCAGAATTGTTTACGCATTGTTTATATCTCGCAAATTATGACTATTCCCCTCAGAATTCTGTTTACGCATTGTGACATTATATCTCGCAATTATGATTTATCCCTCAGAATTCTAAGTTTACACCTTGTTAATTTGAAGTTTATATCTTCTCACTATTCCGTTTATATCTCACAATTCTGCCGTTTTCCCATCAGAATTATAAGTTTACACATATTTTGTATCTCACAATTCAGACATTCCCCCCCTCCGAATTCTAATTTATGCCTTGTGAGTTGATATCTTACAATTCTGATTTATTTCCTCAGAAGTCGGAGTTTGCAATCTTACAAGTTTATCTCATAATTCTGAATTTTCTTTTTAGAATTAAAAGAAGCAGAATTGTGAGAAAAAAATGAGATAAAAGCATAAAATAGGGATTTTCTCATGGTGGAAATGAGCTTCTATACTATACAGAGCTTGTTTTAACTTGAGCGTTGTGAATGTAGAACACCGTGTCATTTGCCATGTGTCTTGACAAGCGAGCGCGACCATCAAACACGTCCATCTGGCACATATTTACATCAAATATGGAAAAGCAGCGCAGCGGAATGCAAAAACGTGGTCTTTGTGAACAGGTTTGTTTTGTATGCAAACAGCTGTACAGTTTCATATCAGGGAAAGAAGGAAGCAGTTAAATTAGAAAAGCCCCTTCAGCTTGTGTTTTATGAATGATAAGTTATATAGATGTATTTGTGGTGAAGGTGATAAAGACCGAATGATCGACGACGGGTTCATTGACGAATTATTAATACTTAATGCACACTATTAATTCAATAGTCTGTTCTTCCTAACTGTAACCTATATCACTACTTACCTTTATTGATGTATTTGACTTTGCGTGTCACGTTGTTTTTTTACAGTTTTCCCTCTTTTAAAGTAGAACCTGATAAAAAATCAGTCAAACACTAAAGAAACTGTGACAGACAGTCCATCTCATTTCTTTATTAATATGTAACTAGTTGCTGTTAGTACAATGTATAAATATTAAGAACAGACAACAAGCTGAATTACACATCAAAATCCTGTGTTAAAGATGGAAACATTACATCATAAATTAAGATAAAAAATCAACCGTTTTTATGATTTACAGTATTTGTAGATTTAAAGATGATTTTTGATGTGCATTAAATCAGTTTATGAGCGACAGTAGATCCATACTGCCAGAGAGATTTCATTCAAATGCTTTTTAAGGTTTTGGGCAGGAAGTTACTCGCTGTTCTTTGATCACAGTAAATACTGAAATGTTTCCAGAACCATCCATCCCACTAATCCACTGCGGCCCGGCACACAAACATAATTTCCTCCTGTCAGAGATTGTCTGGCGTTGTTGCCTGCAGTTGTCTGACGTCAGGCACTGGTTTTTAATACTCGATTGAGGAAGTTCACATCAGCCCAGCCAGTCCAGGTCATCATCATCATCACAGTCATCACCAAACAGAGGGGCGGGAGGAGGGCATCCTTTCAGACTCTGAGGAGATTCACACAACAGCACCAGTCAGTTCACCTGAACAAAAACACTGTATAGGGCATATCACTGCTATTGGTCAAACAAACAGAGCCCTGCCCCCAAACTCACACTATTGGTTCAATGTTATAGTTTTGGGCATGTTTGCACTTCAGAATGCACGATGACAATTCTTCATTAAATAACGTGATGCATTATGAAATACAGTCATGATTTAGTTTGATTGACTTTTGTAATGATGCATTTGGGCATATTCATAATTTTCCAAAATATGCTTAAAACAAATGTGCACTACCATCAGTGGGAGTTATTTTTTGGGGGGTTGAAAGAAATGAATACTCTTATTCTGCAACGATGCATTAAATTGGTTAAACCTTGAGTTGCAAAGGTTTTCAGTTTTAAATAAATGCTGTTCTTTTGAACTTTTACACTCAAAAGATCATGATTTTTTTTTTTCAAAAATATTAAGCAGCACAACTGTTTTCAACATTGATAATAATCAGAAATGTTTCATGAGCAGCAAATCAGCATAATTTCTGAAGGATCATGTGAGACTGGAGAAATGATGCTGAAAATTCAGCTTTGATCAGAAACCAAAGACATTTTAAATTAGAAAACAGTTCAATTAAATTGTAATAATATTTCAAAATATTACAGCTTTTACTATAAATGTAATGGAGTTCACTGTATTTTTGATCAAATAAATGCAGCCTTGAGACTTTTATAAAAAAAATATTAAAGGTCCTTGAACACGGAGTCCAACATTTTCGTATGTTTTTTCTCATCTTCTTCCTCCTTTACTATCAAAATGCTTGCCCTGGATGTGAAAATGCAGAAAATCGAACCTTACTTGATCAAAATTTTAGATGATGGATGAAAGTTTCTGAGGCAGTGTGTAAATGTGATTGACGTCAGGTCGTGTTTATTTTTTACAGTGCGAAAATTTCAGACTCCGTGTGCAACGACCTTAAATCTTACATGTCCAGTACATGCATGCGTACATGCATAAGTCCGACAAACTCTTAAAAAAAATGTTTAACATATTGGATCTTATAATGGAAAAATCATCAAGTACTGCAGTAATATTAAATTACAGTACTATAATGGATGCACTGACTTTTCATTATGGAATCAATGCATCACAATGCGCTTTAAATTTTAGAATACATTTTTTTTATTACAATATTTTTCATATGTATTTATTCATTTTATTTATGACAACTTTCATGAGATTATAGTCAGAAAGGAACCATGATTGATAGGAGAACTGTTTTCTCCTAGTATTATAGATCTGTCTGGAGTCACATGTTCATGGTGGGCATCAAACCAACAACCTTCTGGTAACGAACTCTAAACCACTACACCGCATTTATTCACACTATAAGCAGCATACTGGGGAACTGTCAATATTAGAAGACAATCCAGACCTTTAATGACACATAGTTAACATTAATTAGGTTAAACGACTGATTTGTCTACAAAAGGACATTTTCAGTTTTACATGACAATCAAATAATTAGTTTGTGAGAAAGAAGAGCAGCAGATGATGTGGACTGTGTGTGTGAGAGAAAGAGCCCTGCTCACCAGCTCCTCCTCGTCTTCATCGGCCGCTGCAGGTGCGGGTGTGTGTGCAGGTGCGGATGGGGGCTGGGAAGGGGTGGGACTCTGGAAAAATGGGTCCTCTCCATTTTCCTCTTCTATCCTCTCAGACGGACTGAGAGAATAGCAGGATGAGACGAGAGACAGAGAGAAACAGGACAGAGAGTCTGGATGACACATACTCACAGTGAAGGTTAAAGCAGGGCTTGTGTTAGTTGATACGCTTAAGTTCATTTCACAGTGTGAAAAAAAGTCTGTCGGTCTGTCAGCTGTTTTCTGTTTGTGCTGCCATGCACTTTAGTGAGAACGAGATAAACGTAAGGCCTATTTTACTGTTACTAATTTACTTCCTTTCTTCTGTGAAACACAAAAAGGAGATATTCTGAAGAATGTTCCAGCTGCTCTTTCACACAATGATCGTGAGTAAAAACATGACATATAACATCATAAAAGTGGTTTATAGGATTTGTGCACTATTTTTAAGTCTACTTAAATCATGCAAAAGCAAGTTATTCACATTGTAGGATCAGAATGAGCCAGACAAATTAAGATTCGATCAGAACATCGAAACATGAGGAGCTGAAATTCAAGAGAGGCCCCAAGAAAACAGGACAACGTCATAAATCAGATCCCTAGCTCCAAGCCGTCTGAAGAAAGCCTAACCAACAAGCCTCTTTCACAGAACAGCTTGCAACTTTAAAACAAAAGGAACACTTATTGATAATTCCAACTCAGGAAGGACACTGTCAAATTTGGGGCAAGTAATCAAAACTGATGGTCAAAGCGATGCCATCACATGTGTTCCACGATAGAAATCACAAGTTTCCTTAGATTGACTTTTCCCCCACATAGAAGACACAGACCAGACTGAAATGTCCTACACAGAACTTCAGATACTGTCTTTCCCATATGCACTAAAAATCATCTTAAAAGGACTTATGAGCAACGAATGATTTCTATGCATAACTCCATATTATGTATGTAACCCACTCATTATACCATCATGTTTTAATCACATATTATGCATGTCTTTTTAATAACTATTTAAGGATTTATATTCGTGTTTGGTATGTATGAGTTTGAAAAAAATCTAGCAATATTGGTCAAATGTATCATAGTCTTGTTATAGAGATCGTGTCCAAAAGTATACTTTGCAAGAGCGTGTAAAGTTCGGACATGTGACTGACCAGATAACAAGCTGATTTATGACGGGAGGAACACCCCTAGTTAAGATAATGGCTAATATCTAATTGGTCAACACACCAGTTGGGAGGTGTTCAAAAGCGGAGTTTAAAAACTCAGAATCTCTCTCTTTTTCTAAACTTTAGCCATGCTTAGCCTTTTTGTCATCACTTTCTGCGTTCTTTGAGTGCCATTTCAGTATGCCATATGGAGTATTTCTGTCCTGCTTGGAGCTTCACCTGGTCACTGTTTGCTTCATTGTACAGAAAAGAACAGCTTGAACACTTTTGCAAAATATCTAGGTCAAGAGGAAAATAACTTTGTATTTATGCTGGTTTCGAATTGTATTTTTATTAAAATGTTCATTTAATAACTAAAAATGTCATGTGGTATAACCAACAATTAACTAATCATATTTTCCATCCACATTGAATACTGTGAGTTTAAACATCTAAACAAAAAAAACTTTGAATTTATTTGAATAGTTCAAAATTATTTATACATATATAATTAATCTAGAGGTGGGCATAGATACATTTTTTTAATCTAGATTAAAATGGCTCATTTGAATTCTGCCGAAGGCATTCAGAATATGTGTGCTACCCAAATAATGACTAAAAGTAAGTCTTTGAGAACGGGTTTCTCAAGCCAGGTGGCGCATTAGACCAGGGGCTCATCTCCTGTTTCCAAAATGCATCACAAACTTTAATCTCTTCCCGGAAAAAACTGGGGGAAAATCCCGTTCCACTCCCGGAAGAATGACTCCCATTCCCTCCCACTCCCGTGTTGTTTTTTTGCCGATAACTGTCAATTACAGTAAAAATATAGTACAGATCACAGCGTGCCCACCTTATTAGTTGAATAAAAACCCAAAATGTCGTTTTTTGTTATTATATTGAACTGAAAGCCATCTTATTATGCACAGTGTTGCACAGATTAAATTTCATGTAAATCATCCATGCTAACACACACGTCTTCTATTTTTATTTTTTTGACATTTCACTCTCTATAGATATATTTTTCTATGTACTGTATTTTTAGATATATTCGAGTTTCGAAGTTTCTCGCTCAAGTTCACATGAGACCTAAAGCGCATCCTGTTTGCTTAAAAGCGCAACGTTTCGTTGTTATTCTGAATGCACACAAATAAACGTAGAGTCTTTACAGATTCGAAAGATGTATTCGGCTACTTTTATCTGTATGACCAAAAATGACGGAGATTTTAAGAGCAAGTGAGCGCACCGGAGCAAACGCGCTTCCACACAAACACTTCAATAGCGCACATTTCTCTAGGTTAACATCATATTGAGTGGCCATGTAAAGTTGCTACTACATACATCTTTCAGATGAAAAGCCATATTTGAGGTTGATGAATGATAGGTGAGCGTTTGGATGTCCTGCCCGATTGTATTACCACATAGACCAGCCGTTAACAATCTGTCCATCACGGACTGCGAGCCTCTAGTTCGAAGACTCGTTCTCGCCCCCTACAGTGCAATTCGGCTAGGTATACATCCGCGCTAAAATATCATGGTGAAAGTCATCATAGCTTGCGTAGTATAGACCCAGCTCCCGAGTCCCAACCCAACTTTGAGAATAGATTAACGGCGATATTTTTTTTATCGCCGATAAGAGTCTCACGTTAACGCCGATAAAGGCCCACCACTAAATTAATCATTCATAAACATGCAAATTTGTTTAGGCGAAGACAGTCTTGACATTAAAACTCATAATTCCAAGTCTGAGTACAGCGTCTTGTGTTGTTATCTTCAAATTATGGTAATTACAACATGGCAAGAACGCACTTGACCATAACACGCAGTCATGAGAGACTCCTCTATGATATCATTTCCTGTTTTTATTTTTTTATACTTGACAGCTGGTTGCACCACATGACAGACAAAAGTATTATTACATTTAGTAAATTACTTTATTTGCAGAAAAATTATAAAAGATTGACAAAAAACACTTTTTAAACTCAATAATTTAGATTTTTTATAATATTTATACTATGTCCCCGCCGAAATGAATTGTATCTCAGAAATGAAAACATGCTGATCACAGAAGAGGCTGTCATGTCCTTGACCCATTTCCTTTTGTATTCCACACAAGAAAGTCATGTGGGTGTAGCAGGGATGATATAGTTAATCAAACCATAAAACAATACGGTACTTGAAATAAAAAAACATTTATTGAAATAAATAAATGTAAAATAAATAATATAAATATATTGTTTACTGCAGTTGCAAAGGCAACATTTTCATTTAGTTTACAATGATGTACTAAAATAACTAAAAACTATATAGACATATTTAAAAAATGAAAACTGAAAAATAAAATGCGTGCATATATATACACACACACACACAATATTAATATATATATATATATATATATATACACACACACTCACCGGCCACTTTATTAGGTACACTTGTTCAACTGTAGGTAACACAAGTTGCTAACCAGCCAATCACATGGCAGCAACTCAATGCATTTAGGCATCTAGATGAGGTGAAGACGACTTGCTGAAGTTCAAACCGAGCATCAGAATGGGGAAGAAAGGGGATTTAAGTGACTTTGAACGTGGAATGGTTGTTGGTGTCAGACGGACTGGTCTGAGTATTTCAAAAACTGCTGATCTACTGGGATTTTCACACACAACCATCTCTAGGGTTTACAGAGAATGGTCCGAAAAAGAGAAAATATCCAGTGAACAGAAGTTGTGTGGATGAAAATGCCTTGTTGATGTCAGAGGTCAGAGGAGAATGAGCAGACTGGTTAGAGATTATAGAAAGGCAAAAGTAACTCAAATAACCACTCGTTACAACCAAAGTATGCAGAATACCATCTCTGAACACACAACATGTCGAACCCTGAAGCAGATGGACTCCAGCAGCAGAAGACCACTTCGGGTACCGCTCCTGTCAGCTAAGAACAGGAAACGGAGGCTACAATTCACACAGGCTCACCAAAATTGGACAATAGAAGATTGAAAAACGTTGCCTGGTCTGATGAGTCTCGATTTCTGCTGCAACATTCAGATGGTAGGGTCAGAATTTGGCGTAAAGAACATGAAAGCATGGATCCATCCTGCCTTGTCTCAACGGTTCATGCTGGTGGTGGTGTAATGGTGTGGGGGATATTTTCTTGGCACACTTTATACCAATTGATCATCGTTTAAACACCATAGTCTACCTGAGTATTGTTGCTGACCATGTCCATCCCTTTATGACTACAGTGTACCATCTTCTGATGACTACTTCAGCAGGACAATGCACCATGTCACAAAGCTCAAATCATCTGAGACTGGTTTCTTGAACATGAGAATGAGTTCACTTTACTCAAATGGCCTCCACAGTCACCAGATCTCAATCCAATAGAGCACCTTTGGGATGTGGTGGAACGGGAGATTCACATCATGGATGAGCAGCCGACAAATCTGCAGCAACTGTGTGATGCTATCGTGTCAATATGGACCAAAATATCTGAGGAATGTTTCCAACACCTTGTTAAATCTATGCCACGAAGAATTAAGGCAGTTCTGGCAAAAGGGGGTCCAAACCGGGCCGGTACTAGCAAGGTGTACCTAATAAACTAGCCAGTGAGTGTATGTGTGTATGTATATGTATATGTATCATACACATGTGTGTGTGTATTCAAAATAACGAATATTATTATTAGGTGAGTAAATGCTGATTTTTATTTTTGGGGTGAATCCTCTTTAAACAACCTGGGAAATGAATCTATTGTCCTGACAGTGAAGCACATTGATCATGTTAGCGGTTGAGTACGTACCTGGAGAGCAGTGCAGAGGTATCGCTGGACTCGTCCTGGAGAGCGGGAGGAGGTGCTGGTGGGTTCTTGGGAGGTCCACCTAATGTCATGTGTGTGCTTTCTGGTTCATCTAAAGGCCCTGAAACACTCTCATCAATTACCTTCACTTCCTGTGTGGGACTAATGTCCTCAGGCGGCTCTGTGGTCACTTCCTGTTTGGATGTGACATCACTTTCAGTCTCTTCTTCATGTTTAGATTCTGCGCCACTCTCACTGATCTCCTGATCTTGCACATTGCATTCTGTAACTTCCACTTCATTCTCTTCACTCTTTTCTTCTACAACCTCCTGTTCACTTCTGTCTTCTTCTCTTTTGAGTTCCTCTGTTTCTTCTTTCTTCTCCTCTGCTGGTGAAACATCTTTCTTCTCCACTTGCTGCTGTCCATCTTCATCCTTCCCTGCAGAATCGGTCTCTCTCTGCTCCTCCTCCTCTCTTTGGCCGTTTATATGGACCTCACATCTAGGCTGTGTGTCAGTCTCCCTCTCCTCCTCCTCCTCCTCCTCCTCTCCTCTTCTCTTCTTCACTGTGTTCAGATGAAGATCTCTCCTTTTTGGTGAGCAGCTGCAGTGTGATATTCTATGATTGGAGGAGACAAACACACTTTGTGGCATGTTTTATTGGCAGAATGAAGTGTTTTCAGATTCTGAGCACAAAGCTCACAGAGATTTGCCAGACCTTGATAGTGCTGACCAGCACTTGGAGTACAGCACTTCCTGTGTAAGACTCGGTCAGATCAAACTCCCCTCTGAGAGACTGAAACACTCCATTCATCACGCGCTTCACCTGAAAATAAACACAGCAGAGCTTAGATGCTGTGATCCATCCAGACTATGCTTACTATATGATGCAAATCTAAAGTAAATGCTTTTAAAAAATAAATAAAAAATAAAAACACATTTTGAATTTAAGAATGTAAAATAACTTTCTATTTTTAAGGCATTACAATTATTCCCAAAGCTGAATTTATTCCTGCGATCAAAGCTGTATTTTCAGTCTTCAGTGTCACATGATCTTCAGAAATCATTCTAATATGCGTATTTGCTGCTCAAGAAACATTTCTCATAATTATCAATGTTGAAAACAGTTGTCCTGCTTAATATGTTTTTTGTAGAAACTGTATAGATAGTACATCAAAGTAAAGCATTCATTTGTAATCTTTGGTAACATTATAAATGTCTTTACTGTCACTTACAGTTAAATTATGTGTCTTTGCTAAATAACTTTTAAAAAAATGGGTTCAGTTTTGGGTTCAGTAAGACTTTTTTTTTTTAAATAACTATTTTTAGTAATAATAAAAAAAGTCTTACCCCAAACTGTTGAATAGTAGTGTATACATAAATTAAAATAAAATCAGAGATTAGGTCAATATTACCAGTGATCACAATTCATGTTACATTTATTTAAATATTTTTTTAATACAATTATTTATTTTAATAAATTAACTGTCAATCTACATACTTCCTTACATTTTTTTTTTTAGCTCATTAATTAACTTTATTATCCACAAAATGTAAGTAAATGTTAAACAATAAGGTGTCAAATTAATGTACTGTATAATAACAGCAACATTAATAATATAGGAAAACAACAGTCAGAAGTCTACAGTTGAAGACAATGATTCAAGACTCCTATAAAACCGTTTACAGAGGCATAGCTTGTTTGAAGGTACTGATGGTAAAATGTACACTACACACTTGGTAAATCTTGTGATGATTTATGACGTTTGCTCCAAACTGAGAGGTTCTGATGCATTATACTGACACTGACAATACAGCATATACCTTCTTATTATTATTCCCAATTATAATGATACTTTATTAATTGGTTTGTCAATGTAATGCAGTTGGAGTTCGAGTGGTAGAAGTCTGACCTCTTCTGCTGTGTCCGTCTGCTGCTGCTGCTCCGTCAGTTTCCTCTCCAGCTCTGAAACCCGTGTCTCCCCCTGCTGCTTCAGCAACGCGGCTCTCTGCTCCAGCACAGAGCACTGAAACACACACACAAGACCACTGTCAACATGTTACACAGCCTATACACAGGTCCTGAAGCACTTCACATTATTTAGTTACACTTTTTATTTAGAAGTCTTGAAGATACAGTAGCAAACGTGTCAGAGAGAGGGTAAAAATTGTTGGCTAAAACTAAATGATGACTATTTTTGGTGCAAGAAAACTAACATTACAAAACTGACAGACTAACATTGACAGAATTAAAGAAATTCTATGAAAAAAAATAAGAATTTAGTCCTTTAATCAAATTCAGAGAGCGATGAAGCCAACAAATACAACAGATGAATTTATGCTGACTGGAAAACAAGAAACCGGGGAATCAGTTTTTTCCTCAATGTTTCACCTTTTCTCTCAAGGCCTGTAGCTCTTCTCCCTGGTCCTGCTGCTGTAGTAAAAGCTGTTCCTCTGATTCACGGGACTGTTTGTGTGTATTAAACTATGGACAGGAGATTAAAAAACAAATTGTGTTACAGTAGTTTGATTAGATAAGTGATCGTCTGTTCAACCGATTAAGAAAAAGACAAAATACGAATGTGTTTAAAAGAGTTCAAGAAGACTTTTCTTGTCAAAGTATTATAAACAGGTGCAGACTGTCTTCTGTGTACTAGTGTTGTCAAAAATATCGATATTTCGATAAGTATCGATACTGAAATATCTGAACGGTACCAATACTAATTTTCCGAAGTATCGATACTCCGATCCTAGCCGAGCTGTCACTTTCACTTCTCTCCAAAGGCGCGTTGACAAACACCACACGTGACCGCAGTGCCTGTCACGTGTCTCGTCTCATTCGCTCTGGTTAAATAGCAAAAGTGAAGTGAATATAAAGATGGTGAGTGCGGCTTGTTTCTAACAAGCAAAATATGTTTGCTTCTTAAATCAGACGGACTGAGATGCAGCGATTACTACTTGGACGGACTTCTTAAAAATGCAAATCAACTCTGTCAGCAGGAGACGCTTAAAAGCGGGAGAAATAACGTAATGTTCACGTTAGAGGTTTGCGCCCTGTAACGGCTGTAAACTGAGCGTACAAACGCTGCTTTATCAGACATATAACATGCAAGATGAAATGAAAATGACATCAAACATTTCCTAAAGACAGTGTTCATTCAAAAATACAGTGATATAAAAACACCTGCGCCTCGTTTTAATTTTTAAACATGCATTACGTGCTCATGTTATTCAACAAAGCCTTTTGGAAAAGTTTTGATATTGTGGTGGGTCGCCTCAAATAAATGTATGTATGTGAAACACATCCCACAGCACAACAACCTGAGCCCACGTAGCCGGCCCGGCGCCACTAACAGCCCGATGTACAAACACAGACCGGAAGTTAACTTCGGTCCGGGCGCGTGCGCGCGATCAAACCTGATATGAGTGTTGTCTCGTTTTTTCACCGTAATTATTAAAGTTAATATAATCTGACTGAGGAATCTTTAACTGTGAATCTTTAAATACTTTAACTGTTGTCAAATGTAAATTAACTTGTGCTCATTTAACTTCATTAAAAAAAGTATTACTTAAATTCTGCAATTTGTCTTCATGTCGATCCAGTGAGCATTGTTTTCGCGTGTGATGCACGCACGTTTGCGGTGATATGTGAATCCGGCATTAAAATCTGTTCATAAAATAATATTATGTATTAACCAGCATTTATGAACGATGAGCAATGCATTTGCTACAGTATATTTTAATCTTTGATAACAGTAGGTAATAAAAATACAACGGATCATGTTCGCTCTGGTCCAATGAAAAAAAATATTAACAGATAGAACTTTGGATTTTAATTAGTACATGTATTAGTAAATGTTAGTTTAAATATACTTTTATCTAAGATTAATAAATGTTTTGGAAGTATTTTTCATTGTTTATTCATGTTAACTAACGTTAACAAATATCTATTACCATTAACTTAAGTTCTACGATTAGTTAGATAGTTCAGTTCATTTTAAAAGTGTGGTCAAAAATAAAATAAAATAAATGTTTTATTAAAGTTTGGCATTTTCTTGTAGCACCAGAAAGAAGATGAGACTCGACCTGCAACAAAAACAACACACTCACAACCTACACTAGACACTACACCTTGAACAAGTGCACTACCTCAAGACATTTTTGTTCATGTAAAATATACCTCATTGTCATGTTATATTTATCAAAAAAAAAATATATAATTGACCCCCTTAATGTTGTGGCAGTTTTTTTCTCTCCCTGGTATCGAAAATGGTATCGAATATCGATATTTTTCAAGGTATCGTATCGAAGTTAGAAATTCCAGTATCGTGACAACACTACTGTGTACGTGTGTTTGTCTTCATTTATAGCATAGCCCTGCACCATAAAAAAATGGCCTAATATTAACTAATTTAATATGCTGAGATAATACGGCCACTACGTTTGGAATCAGCTCCCCAAAATGAATAAGTATTTGATTTTATTCAGCACATGGTGTAGTGTATGTGTACCTTGTCCTGCAGCTGTGTGAGTTTGAGCTGCAGTGCGTCTCTGTGCTCTGTGAGTTCAGTCATCTCTCTCCTCTGCTGTTCACGTGCCGCTGCCAGAGCCTGATCACACTTCAGCTGCCACTCCTGCTCCAGATCAGCCTGCAGCTGAGACAGCTACTCACATAGGCACAAAAGTAAAACTACTAACTTAAAAACACATGTTGAGTGTAAACAGCTTTAAACACCCAGTTACTGTTAGGAACGGGTAAGGAGAGTTGCCATGAATTCAGCATGGATTTATTCTTGTCATCATGTGCGAACACATTTACCTGTTCAGCTGCGGCTTGGTTGGTGCTCGTTCTGGCTTTACGTAATTGGCTCCTGAGGTTGTCTAACTCCTGCTGGCCTGCCCTCCTCACCTCTTCCAGTTCCTCATCGCAGCGCTGTCTCTCTAACTGCCACTTCCTCTTTCTCTCAGAGAGAGTCTGAAACACAGAGTTCAATGCACAAGATGAGGATTCAATCATTTGTTGTTTTCCCCTCACACATGCGCACACAGACAGAACTCACTCGTTCCAGACTGTCTTTCTCCGTGTTCAAGTCCTGGAGTTCTTCCTCCATGTTGTTGAGTTTGTGCTCCAGTTCCTTTCGTTTCTGTTTTTCTATCTTGTATTGACTCTGCACTCTGTCTGCGGTCTCCTTCAGCTCTGAAACACACAGATACAGATACTAACATCAAGCTTTAGCCAGGTGTTTTCCATGCAATGGTTCACAGTCACTAATGTTTGACACATTTTTCCTTACTGAAAGCAAAAAGAGTTCCAAACAAAAAAACGAAACAAAACTGAACAAAGAAACAAAAACTCAACAAAAAAAAGGCCAAATAAACAACAAAAAGTAAAAAAAAAAAAAAAAACAGCAAAGCAAATGAAAAACAAAATATATATATTAACGAAATAAACAAAAAACAGAAACTAAATTGTAGACAAAATATAAAATGAAAAAAAGAAAAAAAAACAGAAAAGAAACAAACAAAGACAAATTAACTAGAAAACAAAACAAAAAAAAAATATATATATTTCACCCCAAAATGAAAAAGAAGAAGAATAAAAGCATATTTCAATGAGAGAAAAAAAAAAAAAATAATTCATTATTTTAGTAATAATTTTTATAACATTTTACCCACAAATTCATTATTTATGCATCATGATAATACTTGTGATAGTGCCTTTATTTATTTATTGTTTTATATTTTAATGCGGTTTAAAAATACAGTAATACAATAATAAGAATCATTAAGAATACTGAAAAAGAAAACTAAAAGGTAAAACATTTGCAATTATTATGGTAATGAGAATATGCTTAATTAAAAATAATGTACAAATATATACGCAAATCATTCTTTTTTGTATAAATGTGACCAGTACATGTTTATTGTAAAATTCACCTACATATTTATTTGTTTAATACAAATTTTTGCGGATTTCGATTTTGGACAACAGAGGTTTCGCTGCAAGGAAACTAGAAACCAAGCGATCAACAGATCATCTTGCAGTGAATCACGTGTTTCACTCATGCGTAACAGATCAACATGGTTAGCTAGTTTTCACACAGTGCTGCTCACCCAGTATCTGCGTCTCCAGTGTTGTGACGTGTGTGCTGCGCTGCTGACTGTCCTGCAGGGCCGAGTTGAGTTTGGTCTGCAGCACCGTGGCCTTCTGCTGCTGAGAGCTCAACTCCAGCTGCAGCTCCGACATGCGCGCCGTGGACGACGCCAACTCCTCTGTCAAGCGTGCCTTCCGGAGATACAGAGAGATGACATTAAACCAGCTCATCCTCAACTCATGTTACAACAGCACTACTCAGATGAATGATGATGGGACTGTAATGGAAAGATAAAAGGAAACAAAACCAGCGACAAGATGGTATGTCATATATGGTGGTAGAACTATCTATCTCTGCTGAGAGCTGAATGCTGATTGGTTAGTGAGTGGTGCCTATTAAAACAAAGAGTGAAAACAGAAAGAGAAATGGGAAATGCTTCACTGAAATAAATGATGGGAAACAGTGAGTGAAGACTATGAAGAAACGGATGAGGCAGGACAGCGCTTTTGCTCACCTGATCCCAACTCAATTCCTGTGGCAGTGCATGCTGGGAAAAGAGAGCAGTCACCACTAAAGGCTCTCAACCAATCAGAGCAGTGTTAATTAACCAATCAGAGAAGAGATACATGGCTTAGCAGGAAATAAAGTGTTAACAGTAGAGATATGTAAGAGTTTTTGCTGTGTTATGAACACCAGAATCTTCTGTAATGTTAAAATGAGTTGAATAAAGAGTGTTTTTTGTGGTAAATAAACAGGAATTCATGGAAAACATTCTTCTACATCTCTTTTAGAGAGCCCATGATGGCTTTTCCAAATGCAAATGGTTGGGCCTTGTTTAGGTCAAAAACTAAGGCAGATTCACACTTCTCCTTCACAAAAAAGTCTTAATTATTGAAAAATAATTCAATCTAAAAAAAAAATATTTTACTGAATGCTTTTTGGTCAGATTATTTTTGCACATTTGCTGATTTTGGTTGTATTGCAGTGGAAACCCACCAATAATCATGATGTACTTCTATAATTAGTGTTAGTGACAGTATGAGAGAAATTATCTGTAAATATTTTTGTGCACAATTACTGAACCTCCAGTTCTGGTCACCGATGCACATGGCAATGGTGACGCCAGCAAAGAAATACTCTTTTAGAAATAATTTTGCACTGCTGAAATCACAGCGTGCATAGTATACATGTTATATGTTTTAATAATTAATTTAAAAACTTATATTTTAATATAGTGAATAAATATATATTAGTGCTGTCAAATGATTAATCGCATCGACTCTGCAATTGGACACTATTATTCACGTCTCGTGTTTATAAGAGCAAAAAAAGTTTGGTTGAGAGTGAAGGCTGTTCTCCTCTCATACCATTGGTAGGCAAACTCAAGGACTCGCAAGAGATATCAACAATTTTTTTTTTTTCGCAGCCGAACGCTGCACGCAGGAGATCCAGCGCGGTGCTGGAGAACTTTAAGCCCTGGTTTGTGTAATGGATTGTCTGTTTAATAGAGTTACCTTGTCTTGCTCTGCCTGCAGTATTCTGGTCTGATTCTGTTCACTGCTGTTCTTCAGAGAGTCGTTTCTCTGCTCCATCCGCAGATTATTCTGTTCCACATACCTACACAAACACAAACACCCTCGAGTCACAATCTTTGACATGACAGTCAAAACAGGACAAGAAGTGACAGGGATAAGAGATAACAAGACAGAAAATACTAAACATAGAAAGATACAAAAAAGTAAGAAGTCAAATCTAAAGTGGGAGCATTGAATCAAATCCTGACCTCTGGTTCTGATTGATGAGCTCGCTGATCTTGCGGTTCTGCTCCTCAATGCGGGAACTTTTCTCAAAAACCTCTTTCTTCAGACATTCATTCTCCTGAAAAAATGAAGTCACGTGACTTGCAGGTCGACAAAATATTTCAACTTTTTAAAGTATATTATTTTGATTGATTGCTTATTTTTACAATTATTTATTTGTTTTCCTTTTGCTTTTCTTCAACTCATAATCCGCCTGTAATTCCCCTTTACAAACTCTGCAAGTACTGACAAATATGAATGAGTGTTTGATTGACCGATCACTGCTCACCTGCCAATTCACTGTCAATTACCTGTATGATTCTCTGAATGTTGTGCATGATCATTGCTGTTTCCATGGACACATTCGATAAGCCCAATGAAACGCTGCCTTGCTTTTGCAGGTCATCAATCTGAAAAAGAAGAGAGATTTCTCAAAAGGTTGTGCAAGTGTATAATGTATTAGTTACTTAGAAATATTGACTAATAATATACCAACCTTCGAAGACAAGTGGTCCATTTTGTCAGCCACTTTACCAACAGCCAATCGGATTTCAGTGTTGTGTTGTCGAGCCTCTGTCATCAAGAAGGATGTGACTGAAGGGTCACCAGTTCCTTAAAGAGACAGAAAATCATTTACAATCCCAACCTTAAAACATTCCCATCTGCAGCTGATAAACTAAAGCAGTAAAGATTTAGTAGTGTACAGCTATGATGTTTACCTTGGTAAGGCACAGTCTGTGTGGGGTACATCTGACTTACAGGCTGCAAAGAGGAAACCACAGTCAACTGATGTAGAATAATTGGCGTTCAGTGTTTTGAAATTAATAGAAAAAAAAATACTGAAACAAAAAACATAAGAAATGACATTTATTATGATTTAATTAAATTGAATGTTGACTGCACGGTTTAAATCAAGTGTGTGTTGAAGAGCTGCTGATTTATAATTTATTTACATGTTCTCACTTAAAAGGCAGATGAGTGTTAAAAGTATCATATGTCTAAAGAATTGAAGTTTGTCTGGTAAAACATGAGCTTTCTGATGCAGTTACATTTCAAGTTGTACTGTGCAATGCAAACATACATACTGCACAAGTAACAGCAACGGCCTCTTTAGGTTGCAACGAAGCTAAGAAACTAAGCAACAACAAGTGCTGTGTAACTTAAGACTGATATCAAAAATTAATTGAATTCGGTCATCATTTACTCACACTCAAGTTGATCCAAATCTGTACAAGTTTCTTTCTTCTGTTGAACATAAAAATATATTTAGAAGAATGTTGACTTCTAAGTACAGTGGGGGAATAAAATTATAATTCCCTGCTGATTTTGTATGTTTGCCCACTGACAAAAAAATGACCAGTCTATAATTTTAATGGTAGGTTTATATGAACAGTGAGAGATGGAATAACAACTAAAAAATCCAGAAAAACGCATTTCAACAAAATGTATAAATTGATTTGCATTATAATCAGTCAAATAAGTATTTGATCCCCTATCAATCAGCAAGATTTCTGGCTACCGGGTGTCTTTTATACAGGTAAGGAGCTCAGATTAGGAGCACTCTCTTAAAGGGAGAGTTACATGTATAAAAGATACCTGTCCAGAGAAGCAATCAATCAATCAGATTCCAAACTCTCCACCATGGCCAAGACCAAAGAGCTGTCCAAGGATTGTAGACCTACACAAGGCTGGAATGGTCTACAAGACCATTGTCAAGCAGCTTGGTGAGAAGGTGACAACAGTTGGTGTGATTATTCGCAAATGGAAGAAACACAAAATAACTGCCAATCTCCCTCTGAATGGGGCTCCATGCAAGATCTCACACTGTGGAGCTTCAATGATCATGAGAAACGGTGAGGAATCAGCCCAGAACTACAAAGGAGGATCTTGTCAACGATCTCAAGGCAGCTGGGACCATAGTCATCAAGAAAACAATTGGTAACACACTATGCCGTGAAGGCCTGAAATCCTGCAGCACCCACACGGTCCCACTGCTCAAAAAAGCACCTGTTCTCTGAAGTTTTCCAATGATTCAGAGGAGAACTGGGTGAAGTGTTGTGGTCAGATGAGACCAAAATCCAGCTCTTTGGCATCAACTCAACTCGCAGTGTTTGGAGGAGGAGGAATGCTGCCTATGACCCCAAGAACACCGTCAAACATGGAGGTGGAAACATTATGCTTTGAGGGTGTTTTTCTGCTAAGGGGAAAGGACAACTGCACCGCATCAAAGGGACGATGGACGGGGTCATGTACCATCAGGGCCAGGGCATTGAAAACGGGTCGTGGATGGGTATTCCAGCATGACAATGACCCAAAACACACGGCCAAGGCAACAATGGAGTGGCTCAAGAAGAAGCACATTAAGGTCTTGGAGTGGCCTAGTCAGTCTCCAGACCTTAATCCCACAGAAAATCTGCGCAGGGAGCTGAAGGTTCAAGTTGCCAAACTTCAGCTTCGAAACTGTAATGACTTAAATAGGATCTGCGAGAGGAGTGGGACAAAATCTCTCCTGAGATGTGTGCAAACCTGATGGCCAACTACAAGAAACATCTGACCTCTGTGATTGCCAACAAGGGTTTTGCCACCAAGTACCAAGTCATGATTTGCGAAGGGATCAAATAATTATATAAATCATTAAAATGCAAATCAATTTATAACTTTTTTTTAAATGCGTTTTTCAGGATTTATTTTGTCATTCTGTCTCTCACTTTTAAAATAAACCTACCATTCAAATTATAGACTGATCATTTCTTTGTCAGTGGGCAAACGTACAAAATCAGCAGGGGATCAAATATTTTTTCCCCCCACTGTATATGTCTACGACATCAATGCGGACCAGAAACTGTTTGTTTACCAACATTTTTCAAAATAACTTATTTTGTGTTCAACAGCGGAAATAAACTCATACAGATATGGATCAAAATGAGGGTGAGTAAATGACAGAATTCATTTTCATTTATGATTTCAGTCTTAAGTTACACAGCACTAGTGAGTTAGCCACCTGAAAGGCATGTACGGCTCCCGGCATCATGGGCTGTGGATTGGCTGTTGCCATGGTAAACGGCAGAAGGGCCGAAGCTGGAACGAAGAGAGAATGAATACAATGTCATAAAACTAAAATGAACTGTATAACAGTATATAGCTGAGCATTTGTGACCTGGTTTTGTAGGTTTATGCTAAAAGTCATTACAAACAATGAGTGTATCTTATAAAAAGTGCATTATTTTACACTATGCTACACTCCTGGCCTTGATCAGAATATGATTTGATATAGGTGTTACCCTGCACTGCAGGTGGCGGGCCGGAGGAGATGTGCACAGGCTGCGGTGATGGTGCACTGCTGTGTTCCCTGAGTCTGGACACACTCGGGTCCTACAGCAATAACAGGATCAGAGCGCATGAGGATAAACTGTATGCACTCTCTCACATTTACACTGCGTATCTTTATTAAAGGACACAAACATGCATTACAGTGGCAGATTGTTGTGCTTTCAATGAATGTCTCATAAAATGAAACCTTGCCTCAAGTTCGGAGTCACTAGAGTCTGGCTGTGAGGGTGATGAGGCCGGGCCGGAGATGAAGGGCAGCATTGGCTGGCCCATTTTGGCCATGCGGGAAATCAGTTTAGCTTTAGTGGCATCCGGATTCTGAAGACATTGCAAAATATGTCAGAAAACAGAGACATATGTATTATACTGCAGAAGGTTTATTATTAGTGGAGCATTGATATTAAAATTCTAGTCAACAATTATTTTCATACTATGACTGATTACTTAATAAAGCGCCTATAATAAACTTGGAAAATGATGAGCTATATCACTGCTTATCGACTCTAGGAGTTTGACAATACACTTAGCTCAGATGAGACAAAATACAGACACTTGGTATCACTAGAACGAGACAATATTTTAATACTATTTTTAAGAAATGTTCAATGACAAAATATTTGTCTTTTAATTACAACACGTAAAGCAATGCAGTTGTATTTTGAAATATTTTAACTAATCTAGGGCTGTAACGAATAATTATTTTGGTAATCAAGTAATCTACTGATTATTTTGACAATTGAATAATCTGATATTTTTTAGTAACACAAATAGACCTAAGTGAAAACCAGGCTTTAGTATGACTATTTTTATATAAACCAACAATGAGGCAATAATAACTGGCTCAAATAAAATATCAAAATCAAGTAACTGCATGGTTTTATTGAACAACACTGTTAAAATACATAATGTAATATGCCTATACATAATATGAACATAACCAACTTAAGTTTTTGATGTATTATAACAAATACCTGGTGACGTTTCACTTTACAGCGTGATTAAACAATGTTTAAATACATTAATTTTAATATTTGGCCACATGCAAACTCAGAAAGTTTTATGTTGAAATCGCGATGTACAATAAATGGCATATTTAGAAATAGGTTGATGTATTCTTCTGTGTTGGCAAAAGTTTATAAATGATTTTATGAATGAAATCTAGAGAGATAATGCACACTGTTTTCCCAGATGAACGTTAAGAAATTCAATATCACAGCATATGCAGAGGAAGAGTTTAGCCCCTTTCACAGATACATACTTTACTCTGGTAAATTAAAATCCTTTTCAAAAACCCCAGTAAATTTGTTCTGGCAATCATATCGTTCTTAAGGATATGACATGATTACTCTGAGTGGTTTACAAAGCTTTGCTGCTTTTTTATTCATTTTTCCATGTAAATATGCGCTAGATGGACATCTTTGAACATTGCGCCTCGCAGTTTTTTGTTGTGCTTCTTCATTCATCAAGGCTGCGACTCTGCAATTGGACACTATTTATTCACGTCTCATGTTTATGAGAGCAAAAAATTCTGATTGGCTAGTAATGTTAGTTTGGTTGGTTGTGCTCCTCTCATACCATTGGTAGGCGAACTCAAGGACTCGAAAGTGATAAACAATATATATTTTTTTAAATGTTGGATTTTTTTTGCCTGCAGCCAAACGCAGGAGATCCAGCACGGTGCCGGAGAACTTTAAGACCTGGTTTGTGTAATGGATTGGGCTCTTTAATAGAGTTACCTTGTCTTGCTCTGCCTGCAGTATTCTGGTCTGATTCTGTTCACTGCTGTTCTTCAGAGAGTCATTTCTCTGCTCCATCCGCAGATTATTCTGTTCCACATACCTACACAAACACAAACACCCTCGATTCACAATCTTTAACATGAAAGTCAAAACAGGACAAGAAGTGACAGGGATAAGAGCAGGTAACAAGACAGAAAATACTAAACATAGAAAGATACAAAAAAGTAAAAAGTCAAATCTAAAGTAGGAGCATTGAATCAAATCCTGACCTCTGGTTCTGATTGATGAGCTCGCTGATCTTGCGGTTCTGTTCCTCAATGCGGGAACTTTTCTCAAAAACCTCTTTCTTCAGACATTCATTCTCCTGAAAAAATGAAGTCACGTGACATGCAGGTCGACAAAATATTTCAACTTTTTAAAGTATATTATTTTGATTGATTGCTTATTTTTACAATTATTTATTTGTTTTCCTTTTAAATTTTTATTAGCTTTTCTTCAACTCATAATCCGCCTGTAATTCCCCATTATAAATTCTGCAAGTACTGACAAATATGAATGAGGGTTTGATTGACCGATCACTGCTCACCTGCCTATTCACTGTCAATTACCTGTATGATTCTCTGAATGTTGTGCATGATCATTGCTGTTTCCATGGACACATTCGATAAGCCCAATGAAACGCTGCCTTGCTTTTGTAGGTCATCAATCTGAAAAAGAGGAGAGATTTCTCAAAAGGTTGTGCAAGTATATAATGTAGTAGTTACTTAGAAATATTGACTAATAATATACCAACCTTTGAAGACAAGTGGTCCATTTTGTCTGCCACTTTACCAACAGCCAATCGGATTTCAGTGTTGTGTTGTCGAGCCTCTGTCATCAAGAAGGATGTGACTGAAGGGTCACCAGTTCCTTAAAGAGACAGAAAATCATTTACAATCCCAACCTTAAAACATTCCCATCTGCAGCTGATAAACTAAGGCAGTAAAGATTTTGTAGGTTGTGCAGATTTTGTAGTGTACAGCTATGATCTTTACCTTGGTAAGGCACAGTCTGTGTGGGGTACATCTGACTTACAGGCTGCAAAGAGGAAACCACAGTCAACTGATGTAGAATAATTGGTGTTCAGGGTTTTGAAATTAATAGGAAAAAAAAATACTGAAACAAAAAACATAAGAAATTAAATTTATTATGATTTAATTAAATTGAATGTTGACTGCACGGTTTAAATCAAGTGTGTGTTGAAGAGCTGCTGATTTATAATTTATTTACATGTTCTCACTTAAAAGGCAAAAGTATCATATGTCTAAAGAATTGAAGTTTGTCTGGTAAAACATGAGCTTTCTGATGCAGTTACATTTCAAGTTTTACAGTGCAATGCAAACATACAAACTGCACAAGTAACAGTAACGGCCTCTTTAGGTTGCAACGAAGCTAAGAAACTAAGCAACTACAAGTGCTGTGTAACTCAAGACTGATATCAAAAATGAAAATGAATTCGGTCATCATTTACTCACACTCAAGTTGATCCAAATCTGTACAAGTTTCTTTCTTCTGTTGAACATAAAAATATATTTAGAAGAATGATGACTTCTAAGTACAGTGGGGGGAAAAAAATAATTTATTTGTTTATTTGAACAGTGAGAGATGGAATAACAACAAAAAAATCCAGAAAAACGCCTTTCAAAAAATGTATAAATTAATTTGCATTTTAATCAGTCAAATAAGTATTTGATCCCCTATGCATCTGCCTATGACCCAAAGAACACCGTCAAACATGGAGGTGGAAACATTATGCTTTGGGGGTGTTTTTCTGCTAAGGGGACAGGACAACTGCACCACATCAAAGGGACGATGGACGGGGCCATGTACTGTCAGGGCCAGGGCATTGAAGCCAGCCAGGGCATTGAAAATGTGTCGTGGATGGGTTTTCCAGCAAGACAATGACCCAAAACACACGGCCAAGGCAACAAAGGAGTGGCTAAAGAAGCGCTTTAGCCAGAGTGGCCTAGCCAGTCTCCAGACCTTAATCCCACAGAAATCTGTGCGGGGAGCTGAAGGTTCGAGTTGCCAAATGTCAGCCTCGAAACCTTAATGCCTTGGAGAGGATCTGCGGAGAGGAGTGAGACAAAATCCCTCCTGACATGTGTCCAAACCTGGTGGCCAACTACAAGAAACATCTGACCTCTGTGATTGTCAACAAGGGTTTTGCCACTAAATACCAAGTCATGGTTTGCGAAAAAATCAAATAATTATTTCACTCATTAAATTGCAAATCAATGTATAACTTTTTTTGAAAAGCGTTTTTTCTGGATTTTTTATGTCATTCTGTCTCTCACTGTTAAAATAAATCTACCATTAAAATTATAGACTGATCATTTCTTTGTCAGTGGGCAAATGTACAAAATCAGCAGGGGATCGAATATGTTTTCCCCCACTGTATATGTCTACGATGTCAATGTGGACCAGAAACTGTTTGGTTACCAACATTTTTCAAAATAACTTATTTTGTGTTCAACAGAAGAAATAAACTCATACAGATTTGGATCAACTTGAGGGTGAGTTAGAATTGAGGGTGACAGAATTCATTTTCATTTTTGATTTCAGTCTAAAGTTACACAGCACTAGTGAGTTAGCCACCTGAAAGGCATGTACGGCTCCCGGCATCATGGGCTGTGGATTGGCTGTTGCCATGGTAAATGGCAGAAGAGCCGAAGCTGGAACGAAGAGAGAATGAATACAATGTCATAAAACTAAAATGAACTGTATAACAGTATATAGCTGAGCATTTGTGCACTGGTTTTGTAGGTTTATGCTAAATGTCATTACAACCAATGCATTATTTTACACCATGCTACACTCCTGGCCTTGATCAGAATATGATTTGATATAGGTGTTACCCTGCACTGTAGGTGGCGGGCCGGAGGAGATGTGCACAGGCTGCGGTGATGGTGCACTGCTATGTTCCCTGAGTCTGGACACACTCGGGTCCTACAGCAATAACAAGATCAGAGCGCATGAGGATAAACTGTATGCACTCTCTCACATTTACACTGCGTATCTTTATTAAAGGACACAAACATGCATTACAGTGGCAGATTGTTGTGCTTTCAATGAATGTCTCACAAAATTAAACCTTGCCTCAAGTTCGGAGTCACTAGAGTCTGGCTGTGAGGGTGATGAGGCCGGGCCGGAGATGAAGGGCAGCATTGGCTGGCCCATTTTGGCCATGCGGGAAATCAGTTTAGCTTTAGTGGCATCCGGATTCTGAAGACATTGCAAAATATGTCAGAAAACACAGACATATTTATTATACTGCAGAAGGTTTATTATTAGTTGAGCATTGATATTAAAATTCTAGTCAACAATTATTTTCATACTATGACTGATTACTAATAAAGTGCCTATAATAAAAGTCTCCACTATTTTATGTAAAAAAAAGAAATACTACTACTACTAATAAACAAATTATAATAAACTAATTTGAGCATCAAACATTATTATTAAAACTATGACCAGATGAATATTTCTTTCTGAGATCTGATAAAAATTTAAAAGTGTAATTCAATTATTAATGTGATTAAATATTAATTAACTTAGACTACCATTCCATTGCAAAGTTTTTGAAATTCTCCTATACTCACCAATGTTACATTTATTTGATCAAAAATACAGTAAAATCAGTAATATTATGAAATATTTGTAATTAAAATTGAATTTATAATAACTTTTTTCTATTTGAAAATATAATTTATTCTTGTGATGCAACGTTGAATTTTCTGTATAATTACAAATGATCCTTAAGAAATAATTTTTATATACTGCTCAAGAAATATTTCTGATTATTATCAATGTTGAAAACAGTTGTGCTATCTTCCCCTCAACTTTTGAACAGTAGTGCAAGTCTAAAGCTAAAAGACAACAAAGGTAAAAATAGAAAATATCAGCCTGAATTATTAATAAAATACAGTATATTTCCAATTTTGACAGATACTGGTTTGACAGACTAAAATAATATTTAATGGCAATAATCATTAAGTTCCTGATATACTGTGCACATCTATATGTTAATAATATACATGTTCTGCACTAACCACTAAGCCACAGCTCCATTTATATTTATTTACAATAAAAATCTGCATTAATAAAACAAAATGCTAAAAAATAAATGTGTGGTTAAACTGAAAAGAGCCAAATCTTACACTGAGCTGTTCACTGAGGGAGTTTGATTTTGCTCGAAGAGGCGGTTCACTGTAAACACAGAGGAAACCGCAAACCTCAATCAAATATTATTAATATAAACAATAATCTCCAGTCAGGCTACAACAGAAGGCCTGTAGGGCTCACCTGGGTTTGCTGGTTTGTGGGACAGTGCTGAGGGGCTGGTTGAGCTCAGAGGGGGTCAGACTCTCCACGCTGGGAGCAGGAGACGGAGCCGCCGAATCTCTTGAACTTCCATCCTTTGCAAACTTAACCTGAGCGTGCATCAAGAGAGAATACAGAAGAAGAGAGCAGGGCTGGATCTCAATTTGCATATTCTATCAACTGTGTTGAGGATGTAAAATTATACAGTCAAACATGAGGAAGTAAAGGGAAGCTCTGAATGTGAGAATACTGTACCCGACGAATCTCAGCTTCAAAGACTAGCGTGCTGTCCGGTGGGATGCGGTTGGCAACGCCCTGCGACCCGTATGCGAGACTGGGGGGAATCACCATGAACCGTTTCCCACCTTTACACATATTTAACATCCCCTCCTCCCAACCCTGAGAGACGGACAGACAGAGAGAGCTTTAGGCTGCCATATGAGTGATAATGACACATGTAGTCCAGCCCAGCCATCTCCCCCCTCACCTTAATGACTTTCCCAGCCCCGAGCTTCAGTCTCAGCAGTTTGTCTTTATTCAGATTTGAGTCAAACATCTGGAGGAGAAAATAAATAAATAAATATAAAAGGCTGGGTAGCAACAAATAAAACTATTTTTCTACAGAATACTTATAATTTATCTATAGATATTTCATTATGCTCATAAACTAGTCCAATTCCAAAAATAAGACACGTTAAATTGATCAAAAGTGACAGCAAAGCCATTTATAATATTAGAAAAAAAATTATCAGCAAAACATCATATTAGATTGATTTCTGAAGGATCATGTGACACTGAAGACTGGAGTAATAATGCTGAAAATTCAGCTTTACATCACAGGAATAAATTACATTTAAAAAATGTATAAAATAGACACTGTGCACACGTAAATGTGGTCATTGACCAAACATCTTTACCTGTCCAATGGTGTGGTCTTGCAGTATCCAGCCAGAGTAGGCCACTTCTAAAGAGTCTCCGCTCTCCACAGACTGCCCCTCACCGAGAACAAGATCCTGGATCAGGACCGAGTCTAACGCACTGCTGCAGTTTACTTTGGCAAGACAAACCTGAAACAATATCATTACTGCGTAAGAAGCTACTCATGCAACACCACACGACGAAGAACCCACAGAATACAAACCTCTTTACAAAAGTCTGTAGCTGCTTTCTCAGATTCAAACATCAGCGACCAATTCAGTCTCTGGTCATCATAAAATGTGCAGTAGCTACTGGGCTGGACCTGAATGTGAGAGAGACCGTTAGACAAAGCACAGAAAACAAACGTGTCGTCTGACTTGAGTTATGTGAATAAGAGCTCACAGTGAGGATGAAGCCGCTGTGGATCCTGGCGGCCGCCACCTGCTTCTGTTGACTGACATACAGCAGGATCTTGTACTGAAATGAGTGCAGACATGCAAATGTGTAAAAAACAAATCTATTCCATTTAAGACTTAGTCAAAAGAAGAAAAGCGTGATCGTTCTAACCTCTTTAGTTGAATGATTTCCAAGGACCGCTGCTCCAAGCTTGCCTTGTTTGACATACTGTCCATTAACACTGCACAGAAAAAACAGTGACCACTGCATTCCTCTAATCATAACATCAGTCTGCAAACGTTACATTACCACAGACAACCAGTACTCAAGATAAATACTTTGCTTTGGAAGACAGGTTAAAAATGTGCAGCACGACAGGTCTGTACCTTTTTCATACTTTGTTCATTACACTTACAATTAAATAACAACTAATACACAACGTTTAAAAAAGCTTCTGCATCTTTTCCAACTTACTATCTGTATGCATGTACTGCAGTAGCACAGAGAACAGCAGGAGAGTTTGGAGGAGGTGCACCCTTTTGGGTTGGGGGTCCTGTACAACAAAACATGTCATAAAAAAACTGCATTCAAAAATTATTATTATACTTCAGATTCAGATTCTGTATTTTAAATCACATTAGTGTAGCCTTCATAAGCCAAAAAAAACATCACAAAAGAATCTTATCAACACAAAATGTTTAGCCTAGGCTATATAAATATATAAATTAGATGTTTGAGTGCACTTTCACAGTTTTAGCAGATGCAATTCATTCTTCAAATATTGTGGTTTCATTCCTAGCAAACAAGAACATTATTGTTTCACAGACTATTGATAAGTACGTTTGCGTTAATGTTTTTTGCCCGATGCAAACTGACAGGAGTGCTAAATTCACAGGTGTGTTTGTGCCATTGGCTGATTTACATTGCTCCTTTAGCAAAACAGGCACTAAACTAGCACGTTCAGCGTGTGCAAAAGAAGAAACACTCCTTTCGTATGGAAGGTTTTGGGTGCTGTGCTTGCATATTTGCTATAGTTTGTAATTATAAATGCAGTTTCTAACACCTCACCAATTTATTTAATTTTTAAGAAATTAATAGAAAATGTGATTCCTCATGGTATGACCACTTGCAGAGGCTCCTGCAGTCTTACCTGAGTTGGCAGCGCTCTTGCGGGGCTGTTTGGGTGCCGTGTACTGGAAAGACTCGTTCCCTTGGCTTGCTGCCTGATCCAGTCCAAACAGAGAGGCTAACTTTGCTCTGGAATCACAAAAAAGCAGCAAATAAGCCCACTATAACACTGCTCCACTTGTGTGAGATCACATGAGAGTCTGAGCAACACTCCGTTCTCAAATTAAAGCTAACCTAATTTTGACTTTTTGATCAAACTTTAGACTGAGAACATCAGTGAACACCTGAAACAACAAATTAAACCAAAAAAGTATGGCAAACACAATATCACCAGGAAGCTATAACGCATACGGCACTGACCCATGGATCTGTCTCCACTTGTAGTCATCGTCCTGCTGTCCTGCCATGCTCAGCTGACCTGTTTCTGACCTGCTGTCTGAGCTGGAAGCTATGCAATGACAACCAGTCAATCACTCCTCATGTGCATATTAGCTTCATGCCACATTTCCAATTCAATATCAGATCTCTTTAGCAGGTCTGGCAGGGACTACAACCACACAGCAGCTCCGCGTGACTGTGGGCGCCCCCGTTCCCAGACTGATGCCCTGCTCTGATTCGGGACGTGTAACTACCGGCATGTGAGCGGCATTAACACACTGACTCTCCACCCCTCTACAATCCTTCTCAACAGCTTCATGTTCTCCATTAACATATGAGAATGCCAGCGCAGAATTGAATGAATGGATATAACCTTGGATAACACCAGAGAGAAGAAATGTAGTGACTTCAAAATTTAGTGACGCTTAAAGAGGTTTGAAAATGGGGGGGTCACAAAAATGTGTTAGGGAGTCTGTCTAAATGTTTAGAGAAAAACAAAAACAATCGGTATATTTGAAGGTAATTTGCTATCATCAAGCTATTTAAGTAAGATGTCATTAAAAATCATGATACTCTATCATTAAGAGTAATACAAATATAAAAATAAAATAAGCACATAAATTAGTAAATACACACTAATCCGTACAGCACTATAAAACGTCAAAAAGTATTTTTGACGTTCAGCACTAAAAAAGTCAATGCAATGTCATACTGTAAAGGATGACATTTGATCAGGCTTTTATGGCTTCTATAGTATGATACAGATGAATATGGAGCTCATACTCAAGGAAGAAAAAACAATATTATCCCAAACCGAGCAAAAATGTGAAATATGGTGCAGCTGCTAATACTTATTTAGCCAAAAAGTAAAATGAAATATTGATAGTCTGTACTGTACATTTTTAACAGTATAACAGAATACAATGTTTTGATCATATTGATAATTTAGAAGCCCTAGAAATTTGCTCATAAAATATGATACAGTAGGGTATCATATAAATTATATATAGAAACTAAATATTTTCAAATAATATTTAGACAAATTTATAATATACATTTTTATTTTTAGGACTGGCATCGCTTGCATGAGAATCATAATATTTGAGGTTCAACCCTGACTTAAACAACACTTAAAAATGTCTGAAAGTCTACATTACATAAATCAGAGATGAGACTTTAATGCGTTTTAATGTTCGAACATTTTTCAACAACGTTTTTGGGGGCACTAGTAAGCGGGCTGTGACATCTGGCATTCAAATACTTCATAGACTGAGATGATTTCAGTGGAATTGATCACATCAACACCTCAAGCAAGAGGTCTGTTAAAGATCAGACATCACATGATCATGGACGTCAAGAGAGGGACACATGTAGCGTTCAAGTGCTGAATGTTGAAAACAACTCGATGCTATTCAACACACCAAACGACTCACTTGTCTGTTCATGTACTTTGTCACAACACAAGTTTATTCAAGTTGATCTGTCAGCCATAAAAAAGCTGCACTATATCTGCTATATTACTGTCCGTTGTTAGCCAATGAGTGACACTTCTCTTCTCTTCTTTCTGGCACCCGAACTGTTTTTCTTCCCCATACCGTCCGTCGCTGCATTTTAGTTTCAGTGTTACAAATCTACCCAAACTTTATTTAAATAGTGAATGTCGTTTGTCTGATGATTTTTGCCTTATGATTGTGTCTTCGTCCGCAAGGAACTCACCCTCCAGTGGGAGACAGAAAGTCTCCGTCCTCGTCGTCTGCTGCAAACATGGCCCTGACTAATCTTCACACCGCGAAGCGAAGCACCAGATTTACTTATATTCCAGTCTGGATATGAAATAATGATCTCCTGCGTGCGGTGAGTAGATATTAACGTGTAATAATTCTCTCCAGGCGCTTCCTGGTTCTGCCTGTGTCAGCTGACCACGCGCGCTTACGTCATTCGGCACTTCCCCTCAAACTGGCGCGAGAAGAAAACAGAAACAAAAACTAGTAATTAAAAAACATTTGGAAAAATGTGATGAGTTGTTTAGATTTATTAATAATAATACGAAAATAATTTAAATTAAATTATTAAATATAATGATTTTCCTTTATTTATACCACATGTTCTTTTATGTATGTTTTATTTTAATAAAAATAAAAAATTGTCACATAACTAATTATTATTTATGTTATTATATTTCATCTTATTAGTTCTATTCATTTCATATTTCATATTGCATCAACTGTTGTAAAACTATAGTAAACTTAATATAGGTTTGGCGAAAATGTTTCATAATCTTAATTTGAGAACCTATTTTATTTGTATTGCAGATCTGACAGTTTGATTTTCATAACAAATACCACAGCAGCATCGCATCCGATTTGCATTAAGGCTTTTACAGTGGATGTGACGTTTAGTAGGCCGGTGAACTTCTCTTGTTGCTAAGCAACCGAACTTTACACAAGCAAAGGCAAAAGTTTGTTAACGCTTGCGATGATGTAGTTTGAGGTTTGTTTTAACAAATGAGGTAAGTGTATATAAATGTTATAGTGTATATATATATATATATATATATATATATATATATATATATATATATATATATATATATATATATATATATATGAAGAGCTCTTTTCCAAAACGTGATAAACGCCAAATTGAAAAAAAAATGAGTTCGTCATGCCATTTTGCTGTGTACTGAACCTATTCACTGCTCCATCAATGTTTCATGCCAAATCGCTATATTTCCTTGTTTAAAATGTACTGCAAGATGCAGTTCTTTTCCAAACCGCTATAAGCGCCGAACCTGTTTTTAGCCTAAATGCGATATGTCCTCTCAATCAATCAGAATTCGTTCGATGCAATCCAACATGACGACGCTTTGAAGCGTTTGTTTGTGCTCAGTCTTCAAAATGAGTGCTTTAAACTCTAATAACACTTTTGATGGCCTGGATGAGCCAGTGAGACCTACACCTGGGGGTAGAAAACGCAGACTGGACAAAAAAAAAAAAAGAAGGTTCTCAGGTGGCGCGTTAATACCCACTGTGGGATGTCAATGTAACAGATGTGTATACCAGTAAATGTGGTGTTTAACCGATTTACGCTAGAGGCTGTAGTCTTTGGCGTTCCTTGTTAGATCGCCCGCATCCCGCACCGGAAACCCGGGTTCGAGACCAGCTCGGTGTGATGGTGCGGACCCGGGGGGGTTACATCAACACAAGGCTGGTGCGACCGGTTTATAGTATGAGTCCCTGATGTCATATGTTGCATGTTCTCTTCTTTTTTTTTTTAAGACATAAACCAACATAAAAAAAAGGATGGATTTGTAGCGTTTAAAAAAAAAAAAAAAACCTTTGCATTTATAATCGACAATATTGTTGTTTCATTTAACAATCATTGTTTAACATGTTCAGACTGAGCCAACAGACCATTTTAACAGGATAAATTGAATATTAACAAAATGTCATTTTCATGAAAACTATTAAAATGGATTTATAGCGTTTTGGAAAAGAGCTCTTCATATATATATATATATATATATATATATATATATATGTGTGTGTGTGTGTGTGTGTGTGTGTGTGTGTGTGTGTGTGTGTGTGTGTGTGTGTGTGTGTGTGTGTGTGTGTGTGTGTGTGTGTGTGTGTATAAGTATTATAGTGCTATTACACCAAATTGACAACATTTTCTGAACGAATCCAGTTCGAATAAAACGTTAAGCTAAGCACTTTTCTTAAATCCTAGGGAATAAATGATTATCACAGTCACATGACAATTGTCACATTGTAATTTTATTCAGTAACGTTAAATTAATAATAGCCTGTGAGGTTATTTTGAACGTTTCAAATTTCTCACTAATAATATTTTATATTCTAGAATATCAATAGGCCTCTATTGGCTAAAAAATTCTCTTTAAAGGAATATTTCGCCCAAAAATGTATATTTAATGAAGATTTCCACACACTTAGGCCATCCAAGATGTAGACGAGTTTGTTTCTTCATTTGAACTGATTTTGAGAAATTTAGCATCGTTTGCTCACCCGTGGATGCTCTGCAGTGAATGGGTGCCGTCAGAATGAGAGTCCAAACAGCTGATGAAAACATCTCAATAATCCACACGTAATCACTCAGTCCATCCGAGTGCTCTATCCATAATAATGTTTTCTCCAGTGAAAAAGTTGTCTCATCTGAATCAGGAGGGAAATATGCCCAGATCAGGCACTTTTTTAAAACTGCCTGAAACAGTAGTGAACGTATATGGATTTTTATGTGGATTTTGATTTAAGAAGACAAAAACAGATGGACGTTTTGGATGTTAGACGTTCATGGATTTGTCTTTTCTCTTCACAAGACATTAACTGATGGACTGGAGTGGTGTGGATTATTGTGATGTTTTTATCAGCTGTGTGGACTTTAATTCTGATGGCACCCATTCACTGCAGATGATCCCTTGGTGAGCAAGAGATGCAATGCTACACTTCTCCAAATCTGTTCTGATGAAGAAACAAACCCATCTTAGATGGCCTGAGGATGAGTAAAGTATGTTTTCATTTTTGAGTCAACTATTGCTTTAAGTCTTTCCACTCACGAGTCTGATCAGGTTTACTGTAGTTCTTTGAAAACAAATCTATTTTCCCTCATTTGTCAGGGACTTTGAGGCCAGTGTGGATGGAGCTCATTGTTTCAGGGTGCTGTGTTCGCACCCATGCTGCTGGGACACCGAGCGCCACTGCACCAGAGGAATCAAACGCCCCACTCCAGCATGCCTGAGGAGACACGCTCTCAAAAATGGTGTGTTTCCATTCCAGATTTCTGGATATTGCATCATTTATTTGTGTCATCTACATCCAGTCCCTTATTCATTTGATTTTTGTATGTTATTCTGGTCTCTTGTAATACGAGCAGAGGACTTTCCATCTCTGAGTGTAGTTAATGTCTCTGAATGGGCTGGACGGGGGAGACCGATTAAAGAAAGGCCACTGTACGGCGCTGACACAGTGGCGTCTTTGAATGATGTCTCTTGTGTTTCTCTCAGCAAACAGACAAAAGACAATCAGAAGATAAGGAGGTACGTCTAATACATCACTGCATTAATACAAAAGTGATCCAAACTATTATTTTTCTCACAGTTTCTGGTTATTGTTTGGCAGGGCAAATCTTTCCTTCCCAGACATCATGTTGCCCAGCGATAAACCAAACAATACAGTCAAGGTATGTTGAGGTTACACTTGACTTCCAAAATATCAATAGTCATATCTGAATTAAATAAATCATGACTTGTGATTGCAGTTAAATACAGTTGACATCAGTCCTTTGATGGGCCGCTCTGAGTTGCCACACTGTCCAGTGGTTACGTGGATTCCAAACCCACACCATGAGCCTCAGTGGCTCTGCCAAAACAAGTAGGCCTGATCTTAACTGCTTCCCAATGTATCAGCATTGTTTTATAAATCTTATAAGTAGTACTACTTATTATAGTATTTTTAAACCACCTTTTATGAGTTATCGATATCAAGCATGTGATGACCATATGTCCTCTTTTTCCTGGACATGTCTTGGCCTGTCCGGGGTTTCTAAATTGCCTTAAATGGCTGGGTTTTAGCTGGCAATTTAAAAAAAAAGTCCTGACCAGGACACGTCTGGGAAAAAGATTATGTATGGCTACTTGGAAAAATAAATAACATACTTGTTCATTAATCACATATAAAAACACAGTACGGTGTTTTTTTAATACTTGCATTTAACTGATGTTTGGCATCTGTTTTTCACTATGAAGGTCTAAATCTCCAAACATCACTGTAAAAGAGTTAGTCTGCCTTCCATCTTGTCCAGTGACCAAGCCGTCTATAGTGGTGAGTAACCAGGTAAGGTGACTGCTATAATTATGCAGCCGTAATAATGTGAGGACATCATTAGAGTTTGGAAAATAAAAGTATGCCAAAACTTTATATGTATATTTATTAAAAAAAAGAAAGATTTTATATGTAATTTAAAATATGTATTATTAGTATTAATACATTTTGGATATATTCAACTCCTTAATAATAAATATATACATTTGTCTCTCTGTATAATTATTACTTTTATTTAAAAAGCCTATTTAGAAAAATACAGTCAATCCATTTCAGACACCATATATCATTTGTGATATTATTTTACTAGTGGGTGCAGGACACTATAGTTCATTTATGTAGGCTAAGTGAGGATAGAGAAATAAAGTAAACTGACATATTATACACCAAATACCAGTAAAATTGATAAACATTTGGGACCAAAAAAATATTCAGACACTTTGACCATGTTTTGCTTAAGTGTAGTAATGGTCACTGTGAAGCTTACACTGCCATGTACCTGAGAGAAAACAGATTTCACCATCTAATCTTCACCAGTAAGAAAAAAGTGTTTTAGAACTTGTTGTTTTGCAGAACGTCAGTTATATATGACATGAGAATTAGGCCTGAAATTACGAAGAACATTTTAAGGAAAATCTAATTATATTTTCATAATGATTTTTTTTTCTTCTCAAACCTTGTCTGTGGTGTAAAAACACCCCTGGCCCAATGCCCCCAGAGGGCATCACTTCCCACTCTGATAATTACTGTAACGTTAGTTATGTTCTGAACATCACATCCTTTCTTTTTCCCTCAGATGGAATCTATCTAGGTGGCTGAATAAAGATATTTGGACTTTATATCTAAAAATGTCCTCAACTTAGCACCAGCAAGCTTGTTAGCTAGACAGTTAGCATCAGCTAACGATATTTACTTATTTTCAGTATGGTTATGAATAAACATTCATATCTGTCTACTCGGCAAGTTGATCTAAACAATATAAAAATGTATACTGTTGATAAACAATATAAAAACAGACGTCACATAGGTCTAAATGCATAGCATTTTAATAAAACTGCGAACGTTACGGGGAATATGAACGTGCATGAGTTATTTTATTTAATCGGTGTTATTTTAATGTTTTGTTTTTTGACCTGAAACATAACGTTAGAGACTGATGTTGATCTGTCTGCATTCAAGCATTTCAGTGGGCTTAAATAGATCACCCTTTACAGCAGATTTAGTTCACAAACAACTGACAGTTTTGACCTAAATATTATTTTCAGTTACAATAATTAATCCTAAAATTCAACATTAGTAACGTACTTTTCACAGCATCAGTAGCGCGCGCTCACAAGATCTCCCGGTTCTTTACTTGTGAGTTCAGTTCACTGAAGAAGACTCGCTCTAAACGGATCATTTGAATCAGTGAGTTTTCGACTCGAGAACAGCTGCAATCGGATCATTGCCATTCGTCAATGAATCGTTTGTTGCGATTTGCGAACCGATTGAACAGGTTCATTGAAAAGAATCAGTTTGTTCATGAATCAGACACCGCTTCTGCGTCTCGGAGTACGTGATGTATCACGTGAGTAACGATATGTTTTATGAAATGTAGTGGAGTAAAAAGTACGATCTTATGCTTTGGAATGTAGTGAAGTAAAAGTAAAAGTTACTCAAAATAAAACTACTCCAGTAAAGTACAGATACTTGAAAAATGTACTTAAGTACAGTAACGAAGTAGTTTTACTTCGTTACTGACCACCACTGGTCTTTCCACTCACGAGTCTGATCAGGTTTACTGTAGTTCTTTGAAAATGAATCTATTTTCCCTCATTTGTCAGGGACTTTGAGGCCAGTGTGGATGGAGCTCATTGTTTCAGGGTGCTGTGTTCGCACCCATGCTGCTGGGACACCGAGCGCCGCTGCACCAGAGGAATCAAACGCCCCACTCCAGCACGCCTGAGGAGACACGCTCTCAAAAATGGTGTGTTTCCATTCCAGATTTCTGGATATTGCATCATTTCTCTGTGTCATCTACATCCAGTCCCTTATTCATTTGATTTTTGAATGTTATTCTGGTCTCTTGTAATACGAGCAGAGGACTTTCCATCTCTGAGTGTAGTTAATGTCTCTGAATGGGCTGTACGGGGAAGACCGATTAACGAAAGGCCACTGTACGGCGCTGACACAGAGGCGTCTTTGAATGATGTCTCTTGTGTTTCTCTCAGCAAACAGACAAAAGACACTCAGAAGATTAAGAGGTAAGTCTAATACATCACTGCATTAATACAAAAGTGATCAGAACTATTATTTTTCTCACAGTTTCTGGTTATTGTTTGGCAGGGCAAATCTTTCCTTCCCAGACATCATGTTGCCCAGCGATAAACCAAACAAAACAGTCAAGGTATGTTGAGGTTACAATTGACTTCCAAAATATCAACAGTCATATCTGAATTAAATAAATCATGACTTGTGATTGCAGTTAAATACAGTTGACATCAGTCCTTTGATGGGCCGCTCTGAGTTGCCAAAGTGTCCAGTGGTCACGTGGATTCCCAACCCACACCACGAGCCTCAGTGGCTCTGCCAAAACAAGTAGGCCTGATCATTGTTTTATAAATCTTATAAGTAGTACTACATAGTATGGTATTTTTAAACCACTTTTTATGAGTTATCGATATCAAACATGTGATGACCATTTGTCCTCTTTTTCCTGGACGTGTCTTGGCCTGTCCGGGGTTTCTAAATTGCCTTAAATGGCTGGGTTTTAGCTGGCAATTTAAAAAAAAGTCCTGAGCAGGACACGTCTGGGAAAAAGATTATGTATGGCGACTTGAAAAATAAATAACATACTTGTTCATTAATCACATATAAAACACAGTACGGTGTTTTTTTAATACTTGCATTTAACTGATGTTTGGCATCTGTTTTTCACTACGAAGGTCTAAATCTCCAAACATCACTGTAAAAGAGTTAGTCTGCCTTCCATCTTGTCCAGTGACCAAGCCGTCTATAGTGGTGAGTAACCAGGCAAGGTGTCTGCTATAATCATGCAGCCATAATAATGTGAGGGCATCATTAGAGTTTGGAAAATAAAAGTAATTGGTAGATGCCAAAACATTACATGTATATTTGCAAAGAAAAAATAAATGTGATATGTCATTTAAAATATGTATTATTAGAATTAATACATTTTGGATATATTAAACTCCTTAATAACAAATACATACATTTGTCTCTGTATAATTATTACTTTTATTTAAAAAGCCTATTTAAAAAAATACAGTCAAACCATTTCAGACACCAGATATAATTTGTGATATTATTTTACTAGTGGGTGCAGGACACTATAGTTCATTTATGTAGGCTAAGTGAGGATAGCGAAATAAAGTAAACTGACATATTATACACCAAATACCAGTAAAATTGATAAACATTTGGGACCAAAAAATATTCAGGCACTTTGACCTGACCATGTTTTGCTTAAGTGTTTTTTCTTTCATTGCTAATGCAAACTTTTTACACCACAGACTGAAGAAAACGAAGCATTGCTTGGTAATTGGTTGAGCTAAACTGATATTATCTAATTGTGTGTTTAAACTGAACAGCTGACAGCTCTTCAACCTGATTCATCATTACATACCTTTCTATCAAAGTTATCTGACATTATCAAGATGAATTTGTTCTGACACAGTTTAATTCTGAGTTCTTGTCGTATTTTATTACTATTTTCGAAACTATAGCGAATAATGTGAGAAATGTTGGTGTCTGAATAAATTATGGTTTGACAGTAAGTGATGATTATTTTTATTTTAAAATATTTTTTTGTTTATTAATTATATGGAACTCTTAGTCTTTTAAAGCACAAATGTGTTTGTCCAGCATAATTCTGCTGTTTTTGCTTGTTTATATTCAGGCCAACCAGCGGAATAAGTGTAATGGTCGTAAAAGGAGAGGGAAGAGAGGAATTAACTCTACACAAGAGGGCGCTGGCAGCCCACGGTGGGTGGGCATTGGCTTTAATCCCATTCCCAAAACCACCCCGCATCACCTCTCCCACAGCCTAGCGTTCAAAGGTGAGCACACATGTGTTTTGGGATAAAGCTACACTTTGCCTAACTGACCCATATTGAATGAAATAATTTCTCAGTTCTTTAATTGGAGTATTAGAGTACTACCAACCAACTTAAAGGCACAGTTTAACCAAAAATAATGGACTGTCCCTCGTGTCGTTCCAAACCTGTACGGATTTCTTTCTTCTGCTGAACACAAAAGAAGATATTTTTAAAAGTGGTTAGCAAACAGTTTTGGTCCCACTGACTGTTTTTGTCCATATTGGACAATGGAAGTCAATGGACCCGAAACGGTTTGGTTACCAACATTCTTCAAAATATCTTCTTTTATGTTCAGCAGAAAGTCATACAGGTTTGGAACGACATAAGCATAAGTATAATATGATATAGCATATTATATTTCAGTGTGGCTCTCTTCCTTTTCTTTCTTCGTCTCCCACTCATCTGTCCACAGAAAGTGGGTGGGGATCACTGGATCAAAAACTGCCAAGCCTAACCTCACCACACCCAAACCCAAAGAGCAGTAGTGACAGTCCAGCCTTGAGCCTGAGTTTAGGATCAGTAAAGAGCTGGAGAGGCCACTGAAACAGACCTAAACAGATCTCATACTTACTTACGCCACATTAACTGTAAATGCAAAGTCTATTCCATAAGTAGTTAGTCGTGTCCAATGATTCAGCGCACTTTGTCTTGAAAGTCTATTCCTATTGTAAACATAGACTAGTTTCAACAAATAATTCAAATGTTGCCTACATAGTTTGTTTTTCACTGCCTGAACAGTTAATTTATTCACCAAAGTGCATTATGATAATAAACAGCAGGTGGCAGAGAAGATCAGAGAGATTCAAATCCTAACAACTGAACTTGCAAAGTGATTACATCAAATTTAGCATGAGTTCAGTTGATGTTTGCTATATGAATAGAACTGCAGTTGACAATTATCAACAAACAAAACATGCACTATTGTTCAAATGTATTTTATGTTTTAAAAATAAATCAATACTTGTGTACAACCCGATAGTATTTAGTATGTAGTTAAAATCATGTTGAGTGTTTAATCACAGTTTAGATCACTGCTTTTTAGACTTTCAAAAAATAGGGCTTTGCCAACACAATTAACCAATCTTATATTATTGCTAAACTTTGCTTCATTTAATCCTTAATTATGAAACCACCTTTGTATTTTCAAAATTTAGAAAAGTAGTATATGAAAAATAATAATAATAATCTGGTGAAACATCTGCTATAGCATAACCAAGGGTCATGCTTTATTTCAAAAAGTCCACTCTAGATATTCTATAAGTAACTTTGCAACTACATATCAAGTAACTCTCATTAGAGTTTAAGTAGACTGTTAGGATCATCAAAATAAAGTGTTAGCAGATATTAAGCAGTCGGTCTACTACTCTATTGGCTGCTAGTTAATATTTAGTTGCAAAGTTACTTATAGTTATAGTAAAATGTGGAATATCAAAATAAAGGTTTACAAAATAAAATGTTGTAATGCATTTGTTGCTTGCAAAAAAATATAAATATTAATCTGAATGCATAACTACTTTTCACTGGCAACCAATGGAAAAAGAAGCTGTCTGGGTCTATATGATGTGCGTATTTACTACGTCTACTGGCAGAGGTTAAAAGGGCCGTGCTAACAAGCCAAACCTTGACCCTTTGGTACAAGCACACACAGCTGCGGTGTCCACCCTGGGTCGGTTCTCACACCCAGCATCTGTCTCTGTTCACCTCCCGTCTCACCGCACTCATGGCCACACACCCATTGCACTTGTTTTTCCATTAGCACAGAGACTTTGAACAAGTTTATGTAGGAGAGAATGGGCAAAAACACGGAGAGAGAGTGAGTTCTGTGCACTAGGATTTCCACAGCTGATGTCCAGGAGAGGATACGGTTGGTTCCTCACCGCTCACAGATGCTGGGATGCAATAAACATAACGTTTGTGACACGCCAGGTGTGACCCAAAAACCATACACTGAATAAAACTCTGGGTGACATTCCATATCCACCCAAATGAATAGGTCATTTACCACAGGGTTAGCATGAAATTTGTTTGTCACTGAGGTTCCTCCCAAGTGTGCAGGTGCTTCCTTTAATCTGAATCATATAATTTATCATGGCTGTGTTTGGAATGGAATATTAGTTTACTTTGTATAATCTACATCTAATATAGCATTACAAATACTTTTGGAAGAGAATGTGTTATGCATTAATAACATAATCAGTAGTATGATATTACTTTTAATATTTAAGAATTATGGCAGAAACAGATTGTTATTATGAGTTGAAATTGTAAATAAAACAACATCTAATACACACCATTTGCTCCTTTTTAAAAACTCTGTTTTACATTAGTGTTGAAATACCTGAAAAACAACAGAATTAAATGTGACATTTTACAGCGAATCCATAGAATGACAGTCAAAATCACTCAAACACGCATCTAAACTAGAAATGTCAACTCTAAATTGTTGTCACATGATCTTACTTCATTCATCACATGACCTCATCACTGTGTTTTATTCAGTAAATGGCATCCAGTTGTCACTTTGCGTTTTCATTTCATTTTGTATAAATGTCTTGACATTTTGCAGACTAATCAGATGAGTCAAGAAAAATAATGCAAAAGTAATTTTAGATAATTCAGCATATTCATTACACTGGAAATTAGAAGGTCGAGTTGAACGCATTGCATTGTGGGATAAAACAGTGAGTGCAGTGTGTTCACATTTTAGCAAATCTTGTATTATCGGGGTATTTCATGCATACAAGACATCCGTCTGTATCTTGATTATGTCCCAGGTGTTTCCAGTCATGTCTCCCTATATCTAGTCTGTTCTGCCCCATGTTACTTGTGGATTATTGTTAATGTCATGTGTCTAAGTCGTAGATGTCCTTACCTGTGTCCCTGTCTCTCCTCCGTTTGTCTCTCATTAAATACCTCGGTTGTCAGAATCCTCGTCTCCTCGTTCCTGGATCCCCGTGTACCGTGACAGAATAATCCACCAATAAAAGAAGAACGGATTCTCCTTCACGGCGATGGAGTTCGCAGCCTGTGCCTTTGCCCTTAGCCGGCGGAATCTCCCCTTCGTGGAGTTCGCCGGAGAATTCTGCAAGCTCGCCGCGGTGACGGAGCTCCACGACGCGGCAATCCTCCATCTATTTCGGCTCGGGGCAAAGTACCAGCGCCCTATGGATCTCCCAGACACTACAGGATTGTGTTGGAGAGAGGGGATCTACCGGTGTCTGGGAAGTTACCGGTCCCGAGTCGAAACCAGCCTCACGAGTGTCTCCGCTGGCCCCGCCGAGCTCTTCTTCGTCTCCGCTGGTCCTGCGGAGCTCTTCTTCGCTGGTTCTGCCCAGCTCTTCTTCGCTGGTGCCGCCCAGCTCGTCTTCGTCTCGGCTGGTTCCGGAGCGCCGCCGCGAACCCGCGCTTCCCGAGCACCGCCGCGAGCCCGCGCTTCCCGAGCGCCGCCGAGAGCCCGCGCTTCCCGAGCGCCGCCGAGAGCCCGCGCTTCCCGAGCGCCGCCGAGATCCAGTGGCTGCTCCCCGACAGCGCCCTCCGGTGCCTGCTCCGAGACTGCGCCCTCCAGTGCCTGCTCCGAGGCTTGCGCCCTCCAGTGCCTGCACCTCGCCAGTGCCCTCCAGTGCCTGCACCGAGGCTGCGCCCTCCAGTGCCTGCACCTCGCCAGTGCCCTCCAGTGCCTGCACCACGCCAGTGCCCTCCGGTGCCTGCACCACGCCAGTGCCCTCCGGGTGCCTGCACCACGCCAGTGCCCTCCGGTGCCTGCACCACGCCGGTGCCACTCCGGTGCCTGCACCACGCCGGTGCCCTCCGGTGCCTGCACCACGCCGGTGCCCTCCAGTGCCTGCACCTCGCCAGCGCCCTCCAGTGCCTGCACCTCACCAGTGCCCCTGCCCTCCAGTGCCTGCACCACGCCAGTGCCCTCCAGTGCCTGCACCACGCCAGTGCCCTCCAGTGCCTGCACCACGCCAGTGCCCTCCAGTGCCTGCACCACGCCAGTGCCCTCCAGTGCCTGCACCTCGACAGCGCCCTCCAGTGCCGGCTCCTCGTAAGTGCGCTTCAATTTCCCCGCTGGTTCCGTCCAGCTCTTCCGAGCGCCCCCGAGAGTCAGCGGCACCCGAGCGCCCACGCTGGCCCACGCTGGTCCCGTCCAGCTCTCCAGAGCCCCTGCTGGTCCCGTCCAGCTCTCCAGAGCCCCTGCTGGTCCCGTCCAGCTCTCCAGAGCCCCTGCTGGTCCCGTCCAGCTCTCCAGAGCCCCTGCTGGCTCCGTCCAGCTCTCCAGAGCCCCTGCTGGTTCCGTCCAGCTCTCCTGAGCCCCTGCTGGCCCCGTCCAGCTCACCATTCCCTCCGCTGGCCCTGTCCAGCTCGCCTTCCACGGCTCCTGACGCCCCCCTGGGATGGGGAGCTTCCCCATGAAAATTTTGGGGGGGGGCTACCCTCCATGGCCACCCGAGCACCCCGCTCCTCCATGGCCGCCCGAGCACCCCGCTCCGCCATGGCCTCCTCAGTTCCCGGACCTTCCGTGGCCGCCTGATCCGCCGTGGCCGCCGGAAGTCCCCGGATCCGCCATGGCCGCCGGAATCCCCGGATCCGCCATGGCCGCCTGATCCGCCGTGGCCGCCTGAGTCCCCGGATCCGCCGTGGGTACCTGGAACGGGCACCGCCCTGGAGGTCACCTGTCCGGTCTCCAGGTCCTTGAGGCCTCCAGAGTGCCCACCCCCCTCCCCTTTCGATGTCGTACGGCGCGGGACGCGCCTATTGGAAGGGGGGGTATTGTCAGACTTTGTCTTCCTCTGCCTTTGTCTCCTCACCCATATTTGATCCGTCCTGTTCCCCATTATTAGTTAATTAGTCTCCGTCTGTATCTTGATTATGTCCCAGGTGTTTCCAGTCATGTCTCCCTATATCTAGTCTGTTCTGCCCCATGTTACTTGTGGATTATTGTTAATGTCATGTGTCTAAGTCGTAGATGTCCTTACCTGTGTCCCTGTCTCTCCTCCGTTTGTCTCTCATTAAATACCTCGGTTGTCAGAATCCTCGTCTCCTCGTTCCTGGATCCCCGTGTACCGTGACAGTCGTTCCTAAACCCGTAAGACCTTTGGAACACAAATTAAGATTTTTTTATGAAATCCGAGAGCTTTCTGATCCTCCAAAGACAGCAAGGGTCTTACCACGATCAAGGCACAGAAACGTAGTAAGGACATCGTCAAAATGGTCCTTACACATCAGTGGTTCAACTGTATTTTACAAAGCTACGAGGATACTTTTTGTGTGCAAAGAAAATTAAATAACTTTATTCAACCATTATTCCCTAGCGCAATTTTGGAGAGTATCACAAGCATGCGTCGTAAACTCCTACAAATGCATATGCAATAAGATTAAATGCAAAAATATCTGTGTTCACACCTTTTCACTGTGTGTCTTTAGTAAGTCCATATAGCTTTAGTTTTTTTACAGAGGTAAAAAAGAGGGGGTTTTTTACAGAGCGCTGGTGCGATCTGTTAGTAGATGTAGCACCAAGGGTTTGCATCAAAACTGAAGTTTAGTTTGCTAGCGGTGTGTTAAACTAGTACGCTCTTGCAAAACCTAAACTAACTAAAAAAATTATTTGTGCCACAATTTAAAGCTTTGGTTATAAATTATATTTTGTGATATATAAAAACATGAGTATAGTCGTAATAGATTATAAAGTGTTTATATAGTATTCTAATCAAGCACTGAATATAGTACCATTTAAAAGTTGTTTCAGCTCGTGCAATCATTTTGAAGTCCTAAGCAATGTCAATTTAATGGGCGAACCAAATTTTCAAGGACACCAAAAACAAAAGCAATATTTTTTGTTTGTTTTTTGACACATTTATTTAATCTAACTCCCTAAATTGAAGACATTCTTGATGACCATATTGACCAAAATGACCATTTTTATTTCCAACTCTTTTGAAATAATTATCATTTCATACTGCATACTGTTTCACTTTAGTAGGCGAATATTCAGTGTATACTACATTTCAGCAGCACACTGGTGTTCCATTACAAATTCAAGTGAGGTGAAGCTCCTTCATTAAGCTATTTAAAATGTGAGTGAGCGTGTGTTTGTGTATGATTAAATGTGTTGACCTCATTGCAACAGGTTAGCTCTGACTTTGCAGAGGATAAAGGCGTCTTTTGATGGCCTGGTGACTCAGGGAAAGTCTGAGAGCCTCCGCAGGCAAACAGATTTCATTCAGTTAAATTAGCATAAGCACCAAGCCATTTGAGCAAATAGATGATCTGATGGATCAAGCTTGAACGTGAGTCATTAAAGTAAAATAAATAGCCGCTTGTGGGATTGCGGATTGTAAAAGTGCCATAGCGGTGATGTGCCTTTCTTGATCATTGATGTTTTCTCCTGTAGTCATCATTATTAAGCAGGACCATTGCTAGGAGTAATTGGGGACATTTAACTTGTCCCACTATGGTCCTCTATGATACAGACTACTCATTAGACCTGCAGGGGGAAGGGGCCACCCATAAAAATGTTATCCCAGGCCCTGTGAATTGGGATAATTTGATAAAGATATAGCCATAAGGTCAACCTTCACAGGCAGGCTTTCAGCATATCCTGTGTGAGGATGTGTGCTCGGCAATGTTTGTTTGCAGGTAGTTCTGGAACACTCTGCGATAACATTTTTCCTCATGAAATCAACAGGCTGGGCTCTGTAAGAGAAACCGGCAGAGTTGTTTTCCCCGCTCCGCTCCTCCACAAACAGCCAAGCCTGTGTGAAAGCACGTTGCCTCACAAACCCCGACACTTTACCCGCTTTGAAAACACTGTTTACCTTATCTTCTGTGTGCTCAACACTGCATAAGAAGTCACCTCAGATTCACCAGTTATAGTCTGATTGGCTGGCTTCTATGTAATTTATTTCAGAAAACTGTTTTTTTCTGCAACAATTAGCATTTTTTTGAGGTTTGAGGTTGGGTGTTAAAGGGGTCATTGGATGCAAAATTCACTTTTACATGTTGTTTGAACATAAATGTGTGGTGGCAGAGTGTGTACACACCCACCCTAGAATGATAAAAATACATCCAGTGGTTTTTTAATCCCTATAAATAATATCCCTTTTCTAAAATCAAGCCATTCTCAATTTCTTGGCTGTGTGACATCACACATGCCAAGGCCCCTCCCACAATTGTTGATTGACACTAGCGTTTTACCTTAGACTGAGTGAGCTGTCATCAGTCCGCTGTTGTTTCGACACCAGAGAGGTTGTAGACAAGAATGGCTCCTGACCGATTGAGGTGTTCTGTTGTTGGATGTAATAATGAACATAGCAGTCGTCATTTACTCCCGACATCTGAGCCGCTGAAGGATTACGTTTGTTTTTGAAGGGAAAGCGCCCCCTGATCTATCTAAATGCTTCTATGTATATTCGTGATCCAGCTTCTCCTCCAGAAGAAGTGAGTATAAGGTTCTTTTATGAATCTTTGCAAATTGCCTTTCCTAATAACGTGCTAGTTAGCAAGTTCCGTGGCTAAATATGGCTAAAGTAAACAGTACGGCTCGTCACCGCACGGAAGAGAGGGGCGGAGTGAGCACAGCTCATTAGCATTTAAAGAAACTTGCACTAAAATGGGTTGCTGTGTGCAGAGACAGGGTAAAGGGTGTTGTTTTACACTACCGTTGAGAAATTTAACCTAAATATGTTATAGACTTTTCATTAAGACCGAATCATATCAACTGAAAATGGGCATCCGATGACCCTTTAAGGTACAACTCTAGTTATACGAGTACAAAGAGTTTTTTTTTTATCTCATAACTTTTAGAGAAAATGGCAAACTGAGTGCCTGTGTTCACGCATGCTATCAAATAATGTGTACTTTAAAAAGATGGTTCACTCAAAAATGAAAATTCTGTCATTAATTACTCATTCCAAACCCGTAAGACCTTCAGACCATTCATCTTCAGTCACATGGACTATTTTAACAATGTCCTTACTACCTGTCTGGGCCTTGATCATTTTGTCATTAATCACTTACCTCCATGTTGTTCCAAACTCGTAAAAGCTTTGTTCGTCTTCAGAACACTATTTGAAATATTTTGGATAGCCTGAACGTCTTTCTCAAGCCACAGTCAGCAGAAGTGAGAAAAAGGTGTTTATTACGTTTCAAATATGGAAATTTATCTTGTAAAAAGCTACATTAGCAACTGATTAGCTGGCTACAAGAAGGCCTGTTATTCACCCTCCGGAAATGTGATGAAGACACGTGATTTATTACGGATGCTGTCATCACTTTGATTATAACGTCTGCAGCTGAATCATGGATCTGTCAGCTAAACACCTGTTTACCTCCATTATAAAGCTTATGTAGTGGGCAGTACAAACTTTTGATAGACACCGATTGGATTCTCTGAAAATTAGAAGAACATTCACATACACACTCAGATGGAATTCGTGATGGTGAGTACAAACATCATGCTTATGAAAAGATTTTCATTTTTGGGTGAACTAACCCTTTAATACTCATAGAGAAGGAGGGAATGGACCTCAGCTTGCCAAAAAGATGCACACTCATACTCATGAAGTGATTTGCATTTTTATCCACTTACACACAGCTCTTAGCACACCTGTTCAGCTGGCTGAAAGAAAGGCGAGTTATTGCTGGGCATCAGCAGTGATGAAGGAGGTGATCTTAGAGGAGCTTTCATCACTGCTATTAGATTGAGAAAGCCATGCAGTGATTCATGCATCTGTCAAGCTAACACAAAGCCACATTAAAACTACTATGTATGATCATAATAACTATTTATATAGAACTGAGATTATTGAAATATTAGGATATTTGATACTTTCACTATTGTACAAAACACACAAATACCGGAAATGCGTGAGCTGGTTAGGACAAAATCTGATTAACATGAAAAAGATACCTTTACTTTTGTATCACATCATGCTTGGATTGAACGCACAAAATCAGAGGGTAAAACTCACTTTTTAGTTGATGGTATACTTTCCTGTATACTGAATACATTTTGATCATATATTTATTTTTGTCTTTCCTTGTTGAATATTTTGGATAAATTTGTCACTAAGCTCATCATAATGCATTCTGGCATTGCATTTTTCTTTATGAATCTAAATTTGTTTTAAAATAAAATTGTTTAGTTGGAAATGTAATTTCTGTTGGGAAAGTGTCTTAAAATGCTGTTTCTGTAGCTCACTAGGTTTTGGGACAAAGCCTACAGCTCTTATGATGTAGTATGTAGATGAACAGTGGTCCTTGCCGTTTCAAAGTACAAGTGCAGTGTGTTTTCTAGCGTGTGCTATGACGCAGGAAGCCATGCTCTCAGGAGATCTTCAGGACGTCCTCATGAGGAATGCGTGTGACCTTTGACCTGTATAGGGAGTGTCCGCTGCAGATCGACGGCTCGGTGAAGCGCTGCTGATTCCACACATCCTGACTATTGACACCAGCATGTGCAAGAATAAGACTTGCGATTCCTCAACTTAATAGATTGCCCATGTCTTTGGAAATTTTGAATAGGAACATTTCAAAAGCTTTTCCAAGTGAGATTTTTTGAGATGAATATTTATAAAGCATTACTTAATTGTGTAAATGGTTCTTTTAAGAGTTTATAATGTGTCAGTGTTGCTATAATATCTTTTTCTGTAAACATATCCTCACACTCCGTTTTGCTTGTCCCAACGAATTAGTCATTGAAGCACAAATTCCATTACAGTGCTGTGGAAAAAACAACCCTTCCATCACACACTTCACCCACCCAACGTCCTGCTGACTCACTGCACCCTCTTTTCCATCTTTGGCATTATATGATGTGTTTACAAGCACACTGGTCTGAACACAGGTCATTGGACCGACATATATAGACAAACATATAAAGGGTTTAATGAGGTTTCTTTATTAAAAACGGTGGAACACTGGTTTTTAATTGATATATAACTTGACTTTAACATTTCTGAGAAAAGTAAGTGATGCATGCTGTGCAAAAGTAGCATATGTGGGTGACCTTATATTATCTAATATAATATTTTATATTATCTACAGTTTTTTTTTTTTTAATAAACTTACAAGATTTGAAGTACACTACAAGTGAACATTCAGTTCAATTAAATACACTTCTGAGAGGTTCTCTTCAAAATAAAGGTTCTTCATTGTTCTTGGGTTCAGTAAAAAATATTTTTTTACTGCATAAGGTTCTTGAGGTGATTATGTGGATCTTTAAAGTTTGGCTTCTGGCCTTTTTAAAGGATTAGTTCACTTCCAGAATAAAACTTTGCTGTACTCACCCCCATGTCATCCAAGATGTTAATGTCTTTCTTTATGCAGTCTAAAATAAATTAAGGTTGTTGAGGAAAACAGTCCAGGATTTTTCTCTATAGTGGACTGTGGCCAGTGGGTTGAAGGTCCAAATTGCAGTTGCAATGCAGCTTCAAAACAGCTCTACACGATCAAATTTGACAAAGTGCATTTTGCACACTGAGTTTTGTGGAGAAATGTTCGTCTCGTAAAGGGGAAAGTAATTTGAGTGCACAAAAATCCATTTTGCATTTAAAATATGTTTTTTGGATTGGTGCAGACCATCTTGTGCAACGTCTCACTAGCGTGCTCCCCTGATGCCCGCTCTCAGTGCTCTCCAAAGGATGAAGGCTCGCTTGCTCAACACAACCCAGCGTTACAATATGCCATGATTGCAGTCAATCAGAGACTAGGCTGCTAAATTCTGATTGGCTGCCTTGACAACCAATCACAACATTCCCAGCATTACCAATGTCAGTGAAAAAGAAAAAATACAGTGCGTGCATAATTATTGTGCAAGTTGATATTCTGATCATATTTTTTTTCAAAATACTTTTCGAGCGTGACTACACAATTGAGTCAACGGTCGCGCTGCAAGGTCAAGACGAGAGGTTAAAAGGAAATTAATTTTTGTGGTAAAAATTTATTTTTGCTCTAGAAAGACAAATATTCCTATTACCACATAGACGAGTTGACGCGCATGCAAAACTCATTTTGGAAAATCTGCAGGGCTAACCCTGAATCACATTATGAAATCACGACTGACTCAACAAAGCAATCATGTGAAGAAAGCAAAGATCAAACACAGATGGGGAGTGAGATTTAACTGGGACAGAAAATGTGATAGTTTTTACCCACATATGTTTTGAACCAAAACGGATTGAAGTGAAGACCAAGCTGACTAACAATGCGTGAAGTCACACATTCACGCATCGCAGAGCTAGTGCAAGATGAGCATTTGTGGTTAAAAAGTATTGAAATGTTTTTTTTTTAAAGAAAATTATCGATGGTTTTGCTAGATAAGATCCTTATTCCTCGGCTGGGATCATGTAGAGCCCTTTGAAGCTGCATTGAAACTGCAATTTGGACCTTCAACCAGTTGGCCACCATTGAAGTCCAATATATAGAGAAAAATCCTGGACTGTTATCCTCAAAAACCTTAATTTCTTTTCGACTGAAGAAAGAAAGACATGAACACTTGGATGACTTGGGAGTGAGTAAATGATCAGTAATTTGTATTATTCTGGTACGTAGATGTTTTCTTAAGAACTTGACAATGAAGACAATGCATTATTTGGTGTATATAACCTTGCCCATTTGACCTCTGCTTTGGAAATGTTTGTCTGGTCCAGTAACAATGGCTGGGATTGGGCCAGACGGTCTAATAGCAAGTGTTCATAACACCTTCCCTCTCTCACCCTGGTGTTAATAACCTCTTCTCTCTGTCATCATTCAGCGATGATGTTTGTTGGTCCAGTGCACATATGGCTGGTTTTGTGGGCAGGAATCGGTCTGGAATTGCAAGTGCCACCTCCTTTGCTTTCCCTTCTTCTGCTTCTTCTTCTTCTCTCCGGGTTGATATGTGGCTCTCCCAAATAGTGCAAGAATTACTACTGAGCCGACCCTCCTTCTTGTGATTCCTATGTCTAGGTATTTGTGTAAAGGGCTGCGTGTGAGGAGCATACAACACACACACACGTACACAGCGATGCACACTCACACTGTCAGTGCTGAAATCCTCCTGTTCTGTAATGTCTTCGGGTATGCATATGTTCTCTCTCTCAAATAGTGCAAATCTACTACTGAGCTCGACTCTCTCTCTCTCTCTGTGATCTCTCTCTGTCTAGGTCTCTCTGCTGTAAAGGGCTGCGTCTGGGTGCACCCCCTCCCCCCCCCACACACACACACACACACATACACAGAGATGCACACTCACACTGTCAGTGCTGAAATCCTCCTGTTCTGTAATGTCTTTATGCATTCTCTCTCTCTCTCTCTCTCTCTCCCACACACACACACACACACACACACACACACACCTGTTGCGCTCCTACTTGCAGATCATGTTTGGCTTCACTCCTCACTTGTCTGTCAAAGTTACTTGCTCACATTTCTCACCTTCTCATATGAGTCATTCCACAGTATCCACACTCCCGTACACCGCACTGAATTCAGGAGGAGATTTGTGTGTAATTTAATCAGTTTCAGCAACATCTGATGCAAAACACCTGGTCAGTGTTGCAAAGGTGAAATTTTGCTTCCATAACAAAATAGTGCATAGAAAACATCCAAAATAGACATTTAGTTATTTATTTTTGGTACACTTTATCAATTTACATCTGTAGATTTGAATTATAAAGCATATCTTTATCAGCCATAAAATCTCAAGTAGCACATACCCAAAACTTTTGTTATTCCTATCTATATTCAGATTTTTTTAAAATAAATTCAGAGCAAGGTTTGTTCTTATAACATTTGCCTGATATAAATGAAATTTAAATTATAGTTTAACATTTTAATTTTCCTACTTTCTATATGGAGTGATTAAAATAGATATCCAAATATGTAAAGCCCTTTAAACTATAATATGTCAACAAAATCAAACTAATTTTTTTAACCAGGCCTTATCCCATATTCAGACTTCTGTTCTGGATATATATGCAAATGAGTGCATTTTAATAAGATAATACCTCATTTGCACAGTTAAACATTACATTTCTGAAAACGTACAGTATCCTGTCTTAATGTACTGTGATTAATCAACCAGGGATTTGTCCATATTTACTTGGTGTCATTTTTAGTTAGTACTAAACATAAAAAAAAAAAAAAAAACTATATTGTCAGTATTTGTCAGTATTTTGGTTATTCCTCTAATTTGATTGTCTGAGTGGCCTACATCTGAAATCGAATACATTCCTACTTTATAGTATGCGACAAACCTTACACCAAAAAAAGAATGTGCGAATTCATACGTACGAATACGCATTCAATGGACGCTTTAATATCTCAGGAGGCCACAGCACAGGATTTATATATGAATGGCAGTGAAGTAACAAAGTTGTTGCTGTTAGGTCACGTGATAGTTACAACATTGTATATGTAGTACGTCCCAATATCATACAAACATACTTTTTTAACGGTTAAATTCAAATGTAGCACCTTTTCAGACAGTACATCACTGAAACCGAAATCACACACTTCCCTACTATATAGCATGGAAAAACAGTTCATTTAAAACACTGATTCATTTAGAAATAAAAATACTGAACGAGTCATTGTATCATTCACTCAACCAATTCATTCAGAAATTAGATTTGTTTTCAGTAAGGAACACCATTATTATGTTGCACAGCAATGTTAAAGTCTGCTTATTCCTCGACTTAGTTTGGAAATATGTGAAGGAAACATGTCAGAGTAAAAATATAAGTAACTTGCTATTCTGTGTCCAAAATGTAAGTTACTTAAAAGTGACTGTTGCATGAAAGTAGTATCACTGTCTAAAGCTATAGCAGCGCCATAATCTAGCACTCTGTTAGGCTTATTGGCTGGGCTAATCAGAAGCCATTCACAGCAACTGTTAAAGTATTTAAACTGCTTGGTTGCTGCTTAAGTTGGGAGAAGCCGATTAGTCACCAGAAGAAACGGACGTCAGCTTGTGAGTGTGTCTTTAATACTTGTTCATAGATCTGTTGTTTAAATTATTTACTTGCTGCTAGGAAGGAATATTTCGTTTCCTACCTATTTGTAGTCTGCATTTTCGTTGGTTTATTGTTTTGATTGCACTTACTGGTAATTATAATCATTTGCGCCTCCATTGCTCCTTGGGCAAGGTGTTAGTTTCGTCTTGAGCTATTAGCACTCTGTTAGGCTTATTGGCTGGGCTAATCAGAAGCCGTTCACAGCTGTTTTCACTCTATTCTCTTAATTAGACTGTGTATTTATTTGATGTCCGAGGCTGACGCGAAAGCGTCTGCGGAAGCGTTCAGTCTGCTCGTGTGAAGACAGACGAGTGTAAAGACAAGCGACTTTTTCCTGCGCGACTTTTAGAAGACAGACGAGTGTAAAGACAAGCAACTTTTTCCTGTGCGACTTCACCCGAGCAACGACACCGGCAACGCATTTAAGAATAATTTTTCCTCCCTTCCCTCACACACTCTCCTTTGCTATCCTCTGTCCTTCCACCTCTATCATGTGTTTCAAAACCATTCCGGTTGTCTCTCGACCACGCTCTAACATCACAAGCAGACGGCAAAGTAATCCTGCTAACCTGCGCCCCATCTCTACATCTTCTACTACACCTCTTTCTTTCTCTATGGCTCTCTGGAATTGTCAGTCAGCTGTCAACAAAGCAGACTTCATTTCCGCTTTTTCTTTACAATCCACTCTCAGCATCTTGGCCTTGACTGAGACCTGGATTCGTCCAGAAGACTCAGCAACTCCAGCTGCCCTCTCTAACAATTTCTCTTTCTCTCACACCCCACGGCAGGTTGGCCGGGGTGTGGGCACTGGTCTGCTCATTTCAAATAATTGGAAATACTCAACCCACTCGCCCCTATGCAATTACAACTCATTTGAATCCCATGCGATTACTGTAATAGCTCCTATAAAACTCCAGATTGTGGTAATCTACCGTCCCCCTGGTCAAATTCTAGCCCCCTTCCTAGAGGAGCTGGATGGGTTGCTGTCCTCTTTCATGGAGGATGGAACTCCACTCTTAGTTTTTGGCGATTTCAACATCAGGACAGGTCCGCTCAATGGAAAGTGCAAGAAAGAAAAATAAAACATGATAATAAAATAAAAATAACATAAAAGCAATAAAAAACTATGAAACAAAAAACACGAGAGAGTATATATATATACAAATATGGTGAGAATGAAATAAGAAACAAATAATGAAATAAAATAAGGGGTAAGATGTGCAATGAGATAAAGTGTGCAGTGCAAGAGAATGTGCAAATAGGTTGTACCGGGAATGTACACATAGCAGCAGTGTGGATGATGGGGAATAATGGTTGTGATTACAATTTATTAAATTGAGTCCTGTGGATGTTATGCTGTTATGAGACTGAGTTTAGGAGCCTGATGGCCTGGGGGAAGAAACTCCTCCGCAGTCTTTCAGTTTTAGCCAACATGCTCCTGTAGCGCCTGCCAGATGGCAGTAAAATGAAAAGATGGTTACCGGGGTGATTCGAGTCCTTGATGATTTTTGCAGTTCTGCTTTTGCAACGTTTGAGGTAGATGTCCTGCAGAGAGGGGAGAGTAGACCCTGAGATGCGCTCAGCTAAGCGCACGACTCTCTGCAGAGCTTTGCAGTCCTGGTTTGTGGCATTATTATACCACACTGAGATGCACTGAGTCAGTACACTTTCTATGGCCCCTGAATAGAAAGTTTTCAGGATAGCTGGTGAGACCCTGAATTTTCTCAGCTGTCGCAGATGGTACAGCCTTTGCCTGGCTTTCTTGACCTGTGTTTGGATGTGTGCAGTCCATGTCATGTCCTCGGAGATGTTTACACCGAGGTACTTGAAGCTGCTCACCCTCTCCACAGGGGTCCCACTGATCATAAGAGGAGTGTAGGGCTGCAGCTGTCTCTTCCTGAAGTCTACAATCAGCTCTTTGGTTTTGCTCACGTTCAGAGAGAGACAGTTGTCCTGGCACCATGATGTAAGTCTCTCCACCTCATCCAAGTATGCGGCCTCATCATTGTTGGAAACGAGGCCCAGAACCACAGTATCGTCAGCAAATTTAACAATGGAAGTGGAGCTGTGTGAGGACATGCAGTCGTGTGTGTATAGAGAGTATAGCAGGGGGCTCAGGACACAGCCCTGTGGGGCTCCTACATTCAGGGTGATGGAGTTGGAGGTGAACTGGCCGACTTTCACCACTTGTGGTCTGGCGGTGAGGAAATCTTGGATCCAGTCACAGAGTGAAGTGTTTAGGCCGAGGTCTGATAGTTTGACAGCTAGCTTGGTGGGGACTATAGTGTTGAAAGCTGAGCTATAGTCGATGAATAGCAGCCTGACATAGTTGCCATTCTTGCTGTCGATGTGAGTGAGGGAGGAGTGCAGTACCTGGGAGATGGCATCATCAGTAGACCTATTTGGCCGATAGGCAAACTGAAGAGGGTCCAAGGTAGCAGGGATGGAGGAGCAAATGTGTTTCTTTAAGAGTCTCTCAAAAACCTTCATGACTGTCGATGTGAGGGCAACTGGACGGTAGTCATTCAGGGAAGAGGGTTTACTGTTCTTAGGCACAGGGATTATGACAGATTTTTTAAAGGAGGTGGGAACAACAGAGGTAGCAAGTGACTCATTAAAGATGGAAGTAAACAAACCAGCAAGCTGATCAGCACAGGACCTCAGAACGCGGCCAGTAATCCCATCGGGTCCAACAGTACACCAAAAAAGAAGTATGTATGAATTCATACGTACGAATACACATTCAATGGAAGCTTTACTATCTCACGAGGCCACAGCACAGGATTTATATATGAATGGCAGTGAAGTAACAAAGTTGTTGTTGTTAGGTCACGTGATAGTTACAACATTGTAGATGTAGTACGTCCGAATATCATACAAACATACTTTTTTTAATGGTTCAAATTCAAATGTAGCACCTTTTCAGACAGTACATCACTGAACCCGAAATCACATACTTCCCTACTATGTAGCATGGAAAAACAGTTAATTTAAAACACTGATTCATTTAGAAATACAATATACTGAATGAGTCATTGTATCATTCACTCAACCAATTCATTCAGAAATTAGATTTGTTTTCAGTAAGGAACATTACTGTGTTGCACTAACATTATTGTGTTGCACAGCAATGTTAAAGACTGCTTATTCCTCGACTTAGTTTGGAAATATGTGAAGGAAACATGTCAGAGTGGCCATTCATAACTGGCCATTCTGTGTCCAAAATGGAAGTTACTTAATAGTGATTTACTATTAAGTCTTACTTACTGTTGCATAGAAATAGTATCACTGTCTAAAGCTATATCAGCGCCATAATCTCAGGTGTGGTATTCAGCGGGATATTACTGTTACTCTTACTGTTAATCACAGCCTCTCAGATGTATTGCATAAATAATCTATTCATCTGCAGTATATGAAAATGCAATCACATCAAATACTGCTGTGATGGTTCAAAGGAAAAACTGTATAATTTATTCATTTGTGTTTATTTCATTATGAAATATTGTGCATATATACAGCTACTTTTACATTTGAAATTGATTTGTTAGGTAAAAGCCATAACTGTTAAAACTGTGTTTATGTATGGTTACAGAAAATTAAAGATATATATGTATACAAATAAAGGTTCCAAAAGGGGAGTTTCATGCAATTCGGTTCTCCAAGGACCCGTTCAGTGAACAGTTCTTAAAATAACCATATTTTCTCTTTGTGTGAATAACATTTTATAAATCAAAAGAAACTTTTCTGCAAAAGAACCTTTTGTGCAATGGAAAGGTTCCAAGGATTTTAAATGTTCTTCATGGAACCAGATGCCAATAAAGAACCTTTAGTTAAAAAAAATGTACAATTCATAAGGATTGCTTAGATAATGCATTCTCAGAAAAATCTGAAAATTCATTTTGAAATCTTTGAGTTTTTTTCTAAAGGTAGACGTTAATATCTTAACAAACATGAGCCCAGTTTAAGACATTGTTGAGATGTCTCAAACTCCGTTGAAGACGTGAGATTACCAGGATTTTTTTCTCAGGAGAAAAGACTGAAAAGCACAAAACTTGTTGCAAATCTTTCTTTGTTCTCTGTTTAATCTTATTGTTTTGAAGGCTATTCTTAACACTTTTGATAAAAAAAGCATATATTATTTTATATATATATATATATATATACAGTGCTCAGCGTAAATGAGTACACCCCCTTTGAAAAGTAAAATTTTAAACAATATCTCAATGAACACAAAAACATTTTCCAAAATGTTGACAAGACTAAGTTTTATATAACATCTGTTTAACTTATAACATGAAAGTTAGGTTAATAATATAACTTAGATTACACATTTTTCAGTTTTACTCAAATTAGGGTGATGCAAAAATGAGTACACCCCACAATAAAAACTACTAAATCTAGTACTTTGTATGGCCTCCATGATTTTTTATGACAGCACCAAGTCTTCTAGGCATGGAATGAACAAGATGGCGACATTTTGCCAGATCTATCTTTTTCCATTCTTCAAGAATGACCTCTTTTAGAGATTGGATGCTGGATGGAGAGTGATGCTCAACTTGTCTCTTCAGAATTCCCCATAGGTGTTCGATTGGGTTCAGATCAGGAGACATACTTGGCCACTGAATCACTTTCACCCTGTTCTTCTTCAGAAATCCAACAGTGGCCTTAGACGTGTGTTTAGGATCATTGTCATGTTGGAAAAGTGCACGATGACCAAGGGCACGGAGTGATGGTAGCATCTTCTCTTTCAGTATAGTATAATTCATGATGCCATCAATGAAATGCAGCTCCCCGACACCAGCAGCACTCATGCAGCCCCACATAAGGACACTGCCACCATCATGTTTCACTGTAGGCACCATGCATTTTTCTTTGTATTCCTCACCTTTGCGACGCCATACAGTTTTGAAGCCATCAGTTCCAAAAACATTTATCTTGGTCTCATTACTCCAGAGTATAGTGTCCCAGTAGTCTTCATCTTTGTCAGCATGGGCCCTGGCAAACTCTAGGCGGGCTTTTTTGTGCCTGGGCTTTAGGAGAGGCTTCTTTCGTGGACGGCACCCATGCATGCCATTCCTCTGCAGTGTACGTCGTATTGTGTCACGGGAAATAGTCACCCCAGTTTGGCTTTCTACTTCTTTAGATAACTGCAGTGAACTTGCATGTCGATTTTCTTCAACCCTTCTCATCAGAAGACGCTACTGACGAGGTGTTAACTTCCGTGGACGACCTGGACATCTCTGTGAGATGGTTGCAGTTCCATCTTTTTTAAATGTTTGTACCACTTTTGCTACAGTATTCTGACTGATAAGTAAAGCTTTGCTGATCTTCTTGTAGCCTTCACCTTCTTGTGTAAAGAAATTATTTTCTTTCTCAGGTCTTGTGACATTTCTCTTCCATGTGGTGCCATTGCTGACAGCATGAAATGGGAAGGGGTTTTCTTTAAGTAACACCCTTTTATAGTCAACTGTCACCCGTGTAATGAATAATTAGACTCACCTGTGGTTGAATTCTTGTTAAATTAGACATTTGTAGTCTAAAATTTTGCTTTGCTCCAGAGACTTTCAGTGGGGTGTACTCATTTTTGCATCACCCTAATTTGAGTAAAACTGAACATTTTGTTCTCTAAGTTATATTATTAACCTTACTTTCATGTTATAAGTTAAACAGATGTTATATAAAACTTAGTCTTGTCAACATTTTGGAAAAAGTTTTTGTGTTCATTGAGATATTGTTTAAAATGTTACTTTTCAAAGGGGGTGTACTCATTTACGCTGAGAACTGTATATATGTATTCCTGTGGCTTGGTGGTTAGAGCATTGCGTTAGCAGCGCAAAGGTTGTGGGTTCGATTCCCAGGGAACACACATGCTGACAAAACATGTATAACCTGAATGCACTGTAAGTCGCTTTGGATAAAAGCGTCTGCTAAATGTAAATGTAAATATATATAAAAATCATAATAAAAATTTAACCAGGTATGAAGTCAGGAAAACCAGTGCCATTCCCAGAAATTGTGCTGAATTGACTGCTTGAAAGATTTTATATGAAAGTGTTTTGTTGTTTTTTTGTTGGGGGTCCTAAGGGGCGCTTAAAAGTTCAGAGGGGGTGCTAAAAAAATAATTAAATTGAGATCAGGTTTTTTTTATATACAGCAGTTTTGAAAAAGACTTCTCATATGCCACTGTTATTAGTAATATACTGCCAATTGCCAAATATGACACTGACAAAGTAATATAATTTATGAACGAATATAGAAAAGAGAGAAAAAAAATTCAATTCAATAAAACTATTTCCACACGGGCACACATTGCGGGTGATAACCTCTCCGTGCTGATTTGCATGATATCATGTCCATGATAACCAGAGATAATCATACAAAATTGGCAATATTAAGAGGATTTAGCACTTCCAATTGATGTAGGCCTGTTTCATTCTTATTATTAGGCCTATTATTAGATTCATTTTATTATTAAATTGCATGAAATTATTGCCCCACGATAATTTCGCGCTGTGAGGATAATAACATAGGCTATTAGCTTACTTCTCATTGAAAATGCTTTAAACAATTTTTTTTACAGGTCTATTAATTATACAATGAATTATAGGCCTATAATTCAAATTATTAACACTGCAGAATGCAGTCAAAGAAAATTCAGAGCAGCTTTATTTCATGAACCGATTTTCAAAAACAACCTGTTTAACACGAACATTTCGAAATTTCTTCTCTCATGTCTTTCACTATACGAGCCAGATAGCAAATCCAGTAGCAAATGCAGTAAAGAGTTTATTGTACAAGGCAGAGAGTGAATACACAGGATAGTCAGAATCGTGGGTCTCAGATGGATGAGCAGACCATGGCAGCGAGGACACTGCAACGGGCTGGGCGATGACTGCTGATGCAAACATCCGGGAATCCAGAGAGAGACCACCAATCACCAAAACATGAACTGAACAAGAGAGCCGAGAGCGAACTGGACGGAGCAGAACAACAGCAGGTGACCACACCAAACGATCTGACAAAAGACAAGAGCAAACACTCCACATAAATAGCAGTCCTGATGAGCTTCAGGTGTACTGAGTGAAAGCAGTCTCTGGAGGTCAGACACTGGAGATCTTACACTCTTAAAAATAAAGGTGCTTCACGATGCCATAGAAGAACCTTTTTGTCTAAATGGTTCCATAAAGTACCTTTAACATCTGAAGAACCTTTCTGCTTCACAAAAGCTTATTTGTGGTGAAAGATTATGGTTCTTCAGATTATAAAAAGGTAAGGAGGAGATGGTTCTTTAAAGAACCTTTGACTGAATGGTTCTTTGTGAAACCAAAAATGGTTCTTCTATGGCATCGCTTGAAGAACCTTTTGAAGCACCTTTATTTTTAAGAGTGTACTCCCTTCCCATGTTCCTCTTGATGGCTTTCATAACACAAACCTGAGGCCCAGTGGAGAGCTCTTCCTGCAACTGAAGAAAACACTTTCCATGTCCTTACAAGATGACAATGAGAATGTTTCAATCTTCCTACAACAACACGGGAACCTGTGTGAATGGCCGGAGTTTCCTGAATGTGGCCGCTGGCAGGAAACAGTTAGAGGAAGTGAGAAAGCGCAACAGGAAGCACTCGGTGTGTGAGGATATTAGACAGTGTTTTGTGTGTTCGCGTATGAGTGGGAAGTGTGTGTGAGAGCTGAGTTGTTTATGGGGATTTTCCTTTGCATCTGCATCAGAACTTCCCATCCAAGCGGAAAACAACTGGAGTTCCCTTCTCAATTGTTCCACTATTATGACATGTTTTTATGCATTCCAGGGCAGCTTTCGTAACACACAACAAACGGCCAATTAAACCGTGTGGTCAGGTGAACACCCGGCTTGAGCGCATTTCATAGTGTCTTGGTGGGTTTGTTTCATATAACTGTCATTTGTAATCCACACTAGTGAGATGGGCAGTCTCGTTTTGCATTTACACCCTGCTCCCTAGAGCTCCAGCAACACAAATAATAAGGGATCTCTTCATTATGAAGACACACTCCCACTGCTCCGATCCATGCTGATGTCAGAGACGAGCTCTCTCTCTCTCTCTCTCTCTCTCTCTCTCTCTCTCTCTCTCTCTCTCTCTCTCTCTCTCTCTCTCTCTCTCTCTATAAGGTGACATGCCTCTTTGGAAATGCTCTGACAAGGCATCTGCATTCGAGTCTTG